>JADLSH010000125.1:0-92359 GCA_016169945.1 Trachythela sp. YZ-2020 | reverse complement strand
TGCATTCGTTTGTCTGTTGGCGCATATCCTTATAACCCTTCTCGGCGCCTCCACTTTCAGGATTCTAGCCATGGTCGTTGTTGACTGCCTATTTTCACGAACCGATTGTGAAGCTTTCCACCGTTGGAAATTCCTCATATTGCTGGCCTGATAAACTGGTGATGTCGTCTGGGTCTCGACCTATTTGCAGCGAAATCGAACCGCGACGTTGTCCGCTACGGTGAAATGTTTCATATACCTCCGTTTTGGAGAAATCGTCATTAGTTATTGATAGCCCCCACACCCTGTGGTTTTTCGGAAACCATGTGACAACCGTGGCGCGGAGCGACGCCGTTATTGTATGTACCTTTTGCCACTTCATGTGTGCACCGTCCCTGGCAGTTTCAGGCCTGTGACATATCAGGTCAGGTCACCAGGTCAGGTCAAATGACCCATTCTCCAAAATTGTATTATGCAGCGCCATTGGAACACTAATTTACCGAACGTTGTGAAATGTTATGTGATGAGGTCACCTTATAAGGGGCTATAATTCTGCTATCTCGGAATGTTCATATCGGTGACCTAGGGTCAGATTACATGTAATCTGTACAGATTAAAATGTACAGATTAAAGTGTAATCAGCAGATTACATTTTCATCGGTAACCTCGGACTGAATAGGGATAGAGGGCTTATTCGGGCTTCGTTGTGACCGTCTCGTCACGGCAATGTTTATAATATACGGCATGACCATGTTCGATCATAATTTGACCTTCTTTCCTAGGCAGGGTCAACTTAGTGTAAGGTCACCGAAATAACCTTTTTTGTTCGGATTTGGTATCGAATGGTTGCCACCACGTGAATCAGCGCAAAAAATACCCGTTTGCCAAATTTGGGGCAATTTATGAACCAAATTGGACCATTGACCCAAATGACCTAATATGACCTCCCAGGGGTCACTGACCCAAAACTTCAACTTGATGGGCAGGAGTGGCCCAAACAAACTTGATGTAGGGCATATAACCCCAATCTGACCTGTAACCCCTGAAAAAGACGCACTTTTGTTTTTCCCCATAGGCTTATAATGGGGAGGTCACGAATTTTATCTGACCTTAGGTCACCGATATCAAAATTCCGAGATAGCAGAATTGTAGCCCCTTATAAGGTGACCTCATAACATAACATTTCATACCGTTCGGTAAATTAGTGTTCCAATGGCGCTGCATAATACAATTTTGGAGAATGGGTCATTTGACCTGACCTGGTGACCTGACCTGATATGACCCAGGCCTAAAACTGCCAGGGAAGGTGCACACATAAAGTGGGAAAAGATACATACAAGAACGGCGTCGCTCCGCGCCACGGTTGTCACATGGTTTCCGAAAAACCACAGGGTGTGGGGGCTATCAATAACTAATGAAGATTTCTCCAAAACGGAGGTATATGAAACATTTTACCGTAGCGGACAACGTCGCGGTTCGATTTTGCTGCAAATAGGTGGAGACCCAGACGACATCACCAGTTTATCAGGCCAGCAATATGAGGAATTTTCAACGGTGGAAAGCTTCACAATCGGTTCGTGAAAATAGGCAGGCAACAACGACGCTGGCTAGAATCCTGAAAGTGGAGGCGCCGAGAAGGGTTATAAGGATATGCGCCAACAGACAAACGAATGCACCCACACGAGCCATCTTTGGAACGAGCTAGGACAATACATCAACAAAGATAGATCAATCCACTTTTTCATGTTGGATACATTCCTATTGTCAGGAATGCAAAGAGGAAGTGACTGATCATACCAGTATGACGATTTCTCCAAGACGGAGGTATCTCAAACATTTCACCGTAGCTGACAACGTCACGGTTCGATTTCGCTGCAAATTGGTGGAGACCCAGACGACATCACCGGCTTACCATACCAGCAATGGGCAGATATTCCCACGGTGTAATGTTTCGCAATCGGCTCGTGAAAACAGAAATCGACAGCGACGCTAGAATGCCCAAAGTGGAGGCGCCGGGCATAGCTATATGGTTATGTCGCCGACAGCCAAACAACTACACCCACACCAGCCACATTTGGCACTAGCTAGGACAATACATCTACCAATACATAACAATAATCATTTTATGTTCGATGCATTCATATTGCCATAAATATAACGTGAAACATGGTGAAGAGACGTGCCGGCTGGTAATATCAATTTCTCCAAAACGGAAGTATCTCAAACATTTCATCGTAGCGGACAACGCCACGGTTCGATTTCGCTGCAAATTGGTGGATACGCCGTCGACGTCACCGGCTTGACATACCAGCAACGGGCGGAAATTCTCACGGTGGAATGCTTCGCAAACGTCTCGTGAAAATAGTATGTCGACAGTGACTATGGAATCCCCAAGGTGGAGGTGCCCCGCATAGTTCTATGCTTATGTCGCTGACAGCCAAACAACTACACCCACACCAGCCATATTTGGCACAAGCTAGGTCAATACATCAACAAATACAGAATAATTGTCGTTTTTATGTTCGCTGCATCCATATTGTCAAGAATGCGAAGTCAACCCGCCTGTACACTCGTAACGGCTGTAAATGGAGATTTTTCAAAATTGGAGGTATCTGTAACATTTCACCGGAGCTGACAACGCCACGGTTCGATTTCGCTGTAAATTTGTGGAGACCCAGACGACATCACGAGTTTACCGTGCCAGCAATATGAAGAAATCTCCACGGTGGAAAGCCTCAGAATCGGCTCGTGAAAATGGCAGTCGACAGCGACGCCATAGCTAAACTGCCAAAAGTGGAGGTGCCGGGCATAGTTTTATGTTTATGTTGCCTACAAGCAAACCAATGCACCCAAACTAGCCATATTTGGGACGAACTAGGACAATAGATCTACCAAGGCAGAACTGTAACCTATTTCACGTACGATGCATTTACATTGTCAGAAATGCAAAGTGGAACAGGCTGTAAATGACAATTTCTCCAAAACGGAGGTACCTAAAACATTTCACCTTTGCAGACAACGCCACGGTTCGATTTCGCTGCAAATTGGCGGATACCCAGACGACATCACCGGCTTGCCATACCAGTAATGCACCGAAATTCCCACGGTGGAATGCTTCGCAATCGGCTCGTGAAAATGGGATGTCAACAGTGACCATGGAATCCCCAAAGTGGAGGTGCCCTGCATAGTTCTATGCTTATGTCGCCGACAGCCAAACAACCCCACCCACACCAGCCATATTTGGAACGAACTAGGGTAATACGTCTACAAAAACAGAACAATCATCGTTTTTATGTTCAATGCATTCATATTGTCAAAAATGCATAGTTAAACAAACCGAACGGACGTGGCGGCTATTAATGCTGATTTATGCAAAACGGGGGTATCAGAAACATTTCACTGTAGCTGATAACGCCACGGTTCGATTTGGCTGCAAATTGGTGGAGACCCAGATGACATCACCGGCATACCATACCAGCAATGCGCGGAAATTCCCACGGTGGAATGCTTTGCAATCGGCACGTGACAATAGGCAGGCGACAGCGTTGCTACAATCCAAAAAGTGGAGGCGCCGGGCATAGTTATATGGTTATGTCGCCCACAGTCAAACGAGTGCACGCACACTAGCCATATTTGGCACGAACTAGGACAATACTTCTACAAAGACAGAACAATCATCGTTTTTATGTTCGATGCATTCGTATTGTCAGGAATGCAGAGTGAAACAGTCTGAACAGACGTAAAGGCTGTTTATGACGGTTTTTCCAAAACGGAGGAATCTGAAACATATCACCGTATCTGACAACGCCACGGTTCGATTTCTCTACAATTTTGAGGAGACCCAGACGACATCACCGGCTTACCATACCAGCAATGCGCGGAAATTCCCACGGTGGAATGCTTCACAATGGGCTCGTGAACATGGCCAATGTTCACGATGTTGTACATCACCTATATTTGCACGTGCAACCAGCAAACTAGAGGAACCCATGTAACGGCACAGCGTGTTTGTACAAGTCTGACAAGGACAATGATCATGTCAAACGTGTGTTTAGGTAGGTCATTCAGGGAACGAGTTATTTGACCTAGAAGAGGAAATCTCTAAATTGGAGGCGCCATGCATTAATTTACGTTTAGGCCTCTTGCACCCAAACCAAGGGGTGCGCACAAATCAACTTTTGCAGCAACGGACGGACCATATTCACAAACGCTGCACGGAAATCTGTCCATTCTCGCAGCATGGGTTTGGCTGTAATTACCGCTTGAATGTGTGAAATCCACCGAATATTAGTATATTCAAAGTGGAAGCGCTAATCTTGGTCTACGTTTATATCTCTTGCACCCGCACCGTGGCACCTACACCAGTCATCTTTCGCATGAGCTAGAACAATACGTCTATACTGACAGTACTGCAGTCATTTTTATGCACAAACGTAACGTTTCGCCAGAAACGCTACGTGGAACCATGCAATTTTGCATGTTTTGGACGTTTAACGGCTATTTCTCTAAAACGGAGGTATCCGACACATTCGGCCGTAACTGACAACGCCACGGTGCGATATCGGTACAAATTGGTGGGAACAAAGAGGATATCATCTGCTTACCATACGAGCAATGTGCGGAATTTCCCACGGTGGAAAGGTCCCAAATCACCTCGTGACGGGGCCAAGGTATGGCAATTTGTAATCACCCCTATTTTCACGTGCAACCAGCAACCCAGACTACCCCGTGGAACGGCGCGAAGTTTGTGTACAAGTCTCACATGGACAGTAGTCATGTGAACCGGGCGTTTGTGTGGGCCACACGGGGAACGAGTTTTCGACCTAGAAGCCAAAATCTCCAAAGCGGAGGAGCCATGGATGAGTTTACGTTTATGCCCCGGGAGGACGAACCAAGTGGCCCACAAGAACAAGGTTTTGCATGAGTTCGGACAATATCCCTACAAACAGGACACACTGGTTAACTTCATTTTCGAACCGTACATTTAGCCAGAAATCCGATGTGAATCAATGCACTTTTGTGGAAAGTCGCATTTCTGTAATTTTGCACGTGTGTGGCGGGCGCAACTGCCAAGCGAGTGTTTCGTGGCGGCACATGCGAATATGGCGATGCACAGGCAACCCACACACGAGGTATGTTCGTTCTATCTTCAGCGTGTCGTTTGACGTGGCACATTTGATCGAAATCAGCCTGGGCCATATTTATCAGTGCACGCGCAGTTTGGACTCCATTTCCTCATAATGCAACGGTTGAAATTTTTCCTGAAATTGGTCAGATGTTGCCAGTTCAATTCTGAACACTGCAGTGATGATTAAAAATGGTTGCGCAAAATGTCCACCCTCCCCATTGACAAATCGGTAGGTTTCCTGGAAAACTCAATTGAACCCTTAAAAGGTTATATAAATTATATTGTTCGCAATTATTGTGATCTCTAATTAAATCAAAGCTGTTCATTTTGTTTCTGACTTAAAATGCTGACATATATTTTTACATACAAATCAACGCTGTCAACCCCGGTCTTTACGGATCGGCTGCGCTCGGACAAAGTGGGCGCGCCGTGCTTGCTGGCATTCAAGAATCAATTTCCCTCAAATTCAAATCAAGAAGCTGCTGAAATCATTACGACATAGCTTCATTCAAACCGTATAATGGTCAATATCAAGTGACTCATTTAGTGAGCTGATACTTCAACAACTACCAAACTGGTGGGAAGTAGCAGCAAGTGGGCTCCGTCCCAACCGATTGTCTACTAACTTCACCACCAACAACTAACAACCTCAAACATTTATTCCTTTTTCCTAACACTCACCTACACGCTGTTTGCTTAGAAACCCATACTAAGTTATTCAGCCCCGAAAAGGACATTAATTTTCGGAAGGTGAGTGACATTTCGTGTTTTGGGATATTTTGTGCTGCTTGAAATTGTGTTGTGCATTTTAATCCCAATAAATTCCGAAAATTAATAGTAATCAATAATATTAAAAGTTGAAATAATATTTTGAGTTGCAAACATTGTTTTGTGTATTGCCTTTTGAGCAGATTTCCTCAGCCACGAGAGACAAAACCAGTTTGTCAATCCTGAGAAGCATACCTATCTGAATTGTAAGGCCATTTTTGGCACAACTATTCCTTGTACATTTCAGGGAATTATCATATTGGTTCCTAGATTTGGGCATCTCGGCTCCATTTGCCATACCTATTAATATACCTGCGTGGTGTTTCTAATAAACAGCTTTGATTACATGAAGAAAGAATGGCCACTTCGATAACCATTTTCAATGGTAAGCCAAAACGGCTACTCCGATCACCAAAACGGCCACTCCGATCACCAAAACGGACATTTAGATAACCAACGACGCCATTGGCGCATGCACACCGAGTGTAGTCCCCATGGGGACTACACTCAGAGCCGTAGGCAAGCTCCTGTATCATAGGTTACATGAGGTCAGGTTAGGTTAGGTTAGGTTATGATATTTGTGATGCATTTTTGAGTAAACTAACCGGATTTTGGGACAACAGCAATGTTTCCTACCATACTTTGGTGATCTAGGGGCTGCTCTGGTGACACAAGTGGCTAATCTGGTGATACAAGTGGCCAATCTGGTGATGTATTGGCCATTATGGTTTTATGTGTCCTTTCTGGTCACCTTTTACACTAATTTGGTGATTGGATTGGCCATTGTGGTGATACCATTAGCCATATTGGTTATGCTAACATCCATTCTGGTGGCATGTGGCCAAAATGGTTGCGAAGTGGCCGATACGGTTATGGAATGGCCATTCTGGTGATGAGTGTCCATTTTGGTTATGGAGTGTCCTTTTTGGTGATCCGGTAATAGGGAGCCATTGCTCCTTCAACGCTTTTACATCCGTATTCTCAAGAATATTTTATATATTCATTCATTCATTCATTCTACGGTTGTTTTCCATAATTTATCGCTCTTCAACTTTTGATAATAAATGCGATGTATGTTATAGGAGCATTTGAAGGTACACCCCTTATGCACTCTGGAAGCACCTTTCGAGATTGTGACTTTTATGCACCCCTGGGGTGAATAAGCCAAGTAAATAAGACATAAAGACATAAAGACATAAAAGGTTGATGACAAACAGCGAGCCACAAGGGCCCATCGAGGTTTGTCCAAATCCTATCACCTACCTACTTACCTACCTGCCTACCTACATACCTACCTGCCTACCTACATACCTACCAACCTCCCTACCTACCTATCTACCTATTTACCTACCACCTACCTACCTACAACATTAAAAACTATACACTATTCCTCTTGACTCATAATACCTGTCTAACCTGCTCTTAAAACATGGCAATGAAGGACTGGTGACTACCTCATCCGGCAACTCATTCCAATAATTGACTACTCTCATGCTGAACGACATCAAACGACTTCTAGTTCTACACCTATTCTTCTTCAAGTTGCGTTGGTTGCCTCTACTCCTGGGTTGGTGAACTAGCACACCGTTTAAATCAACCTTATCTATCCCATTCAAAACTTTGAACACCTCTATTAAATCCCCTCTGAGACGTCTATACTTAAGAGAAAATAGCTTGAGTGTTCTAAGCCTATCGCCATACTCCATATTATGTAACCCAGATATCATCTTAGTAGCTCTACGTTGAACTCTTTCCAGGCTGTGAATATCTTTCAGAAAATATGGCCCCCATGCCTGAACACAGTATTCTAGGTGTGGTCTAACATATGCCAAATACAATTTCTTGACAACATCCTTACTTTTATAGTTGACATTACGATTTATACACCCAAGCATTTTTAAAGCCTTGCCTCTAGCTGTTACGCATTGCTTTTCAGCTTTTAGGTCATTTGAGATCACCACTCCCAGGTCCTTTTCATCCTCAATAATGTCTAGTGTTCGCCCTTCCATATGATATTCATTATAATTGATATCGCTGCTCTTACCGCCTATATGCATTACCTTACACTTATCATAGTTAAAAGACATTTGCCATCTACTAGCCCAGTTTGTTAATGTGTCCAAATCCATCTGAATGTCTCCAATTCCATCCGTAGTGCCTGAAGGGCCTACCAATTTTATATCATCGGCAAATTTCCATACCCTGGTTCTTAATCCGTTTTGGATGTGGTTAACAAAAATGATAAAAAGAAGTGGGCCAAGGACAGACCCTTGGGGAACGCCGCTCTCCACTACCTCCCATTTCGATTTTGACCCATTTAGTACCACCCTCTGTCTCCTGTCTGATAACCAGACCTTAATCCAGTGAAAAACGTTTCCCCTAATTCCATGATGCCAAAGTTGGTGCAAAAGTCTTTGATGAGGCACCTTATCAAAAGCCTTGCTGAAATCCAAGTAAATGACATCTAACTTATTACCCTGGTCAAGTTCGCTGGTAACATATTCTAAATATTCTAAAAGATTCGTCAAGCATGACCTACCAGATCTGAATCCATGCTGACTGCTGTGAATTAAATCATGCCTGTCAAGAAACGCCTGAATGCCAGATTTTATTAATTTCTCTAAAACCTTACATACTAGAGATGTTAGACTAACCGGACGGTAATTGCTAACACACTTGTGGCTACCTTTTTTGAATATAGGCACAACGCTTGCATCCCTCCAATCGTCAGGAATTTCTGAGAATGCTAAAGATCTGCAAAATATTATGGAAAGTGGGGCAGCTAACACTTCTGCACACTCATTTAATACTCGGCCATAAATTTCATCTGGCCCAGCCGCCTTATTAATTTTAATTTCCTTCAATCTATCCCTCACTACAGCCTCAGTTAGATCCAAAGCTTCTATATTATCTTCAATCAAGTTGGGCTCTGCCAAAACAGATGAACTTAAATCAGATTCCTTGGTGAATACTGATGAAAACTGTTTACTAAGTGCATTAGCAATATCTATGTCATCGACCAATAGGTTGCTGTCAACCTCCAATGGCCCTACCGAGCTACCCTTTGACTTAAACTTGTAAAAACTGAAGAATTTCTTGGCATTTCCAGCACAATTTTCTGCCAATCTTATTTCCGAAAACCTTTTGGCACTTCTTACCCCCTTTTGGCCTGGTTCATAGCTACTTTATATGCTGCTTTATTGGCTTCAGTGCTATCAGCTTTAAGTCTAATGTATGCTTCCTTCTTTAATCTCAACAATCTTTTAACTGATGTTGTTAGCCATGGGGGTTTCCTAGCACAATTTTTACGAATTTTCCTCATGGGAATGAACCTATCCTGACCTTCAGCTAAAATAGTCCTAAAAGTTTCCCACATTTGTTGAACATTTAGACCATTTAGCATATGTTCCCACTGAAAACCAGCCAGAAATGTTCTTAGCTGGTCATAATTTCCTTTCGCAAAGTTTGGGATCAATGTGTTGTTGTCTTTAACATGCTGTCTTAAGGACAAGCAAAAGCGAACAAGATTGTGGTCACTGTTTCCCAGATGCTCTCCTACCTTCACAGAATGTACTAAACCCTCTTCATTTGTGAGTATTAGATCTAAAATTTGATCGCCCCTGGTCGGCTCAGTTATCAACTGTTGTAGAAAATTTTCTTCGAAACATTCAGCAAATGTTTTATGTGATGCTGGCATCAAACTTCTATCTACATCCCATCCTGGAATATTAAAATCACCCATAATAATACATTTTACTGACTGAGATGCACCTCTAGTAATTTCGTCACATATTTCTCTGTCAATAGTGACAGAACCATTTGGAGGTCTATAAAAGATTCCTAGTCTCAGTTTCTTACTCTTCTGCAAAACTATATCTAGCCACAGTGATTCTACATCTCCATTATGTTTAATGCCATCTACCTGGTAGCACTTGAAGCGTTTTGTAACATACACAAGAATTCCGCCACCCAAACGAGTTTCACGTTGACACACAAACATATGATATCCATCTAAATTAAAATCATTCAGGTTATCACCCAACTGATTCTCATTTATCCAAGCCTCTGTAATTACTACCATGTCTAAGTTTTCTACTAACATGCATGCATGCAGCTCATCTATTTTATTTCTTATGCTCCTTGCATTAGTGTAAAGACACTTTAGGCCATATGGGCCTAAAGTGTTTTTAACTGTGTTTTTACATCTACTGGTTTCTACTGTCCCCACCCCTCCCAACCCACCTAGTTTCCCGAAAGGGCCTGTAGTGCCTCCTCGTAGATGTCTGACATTACCGTTACTCCTTTCTCGCTGAAGTGTAGTCCATCAGCCCTGAACAGCTCCTGCTTACCGTAGAAAGTGTCCCATAGGTCCACGAACACAACTCCCTGATCCTGGCACATCCTCTCTACCTTCTGGTTAAGCCCTATTGCACGAGACTCCCACTCACCTCTGCCTGACATCCTAGGTGGATACAGCTGCGGGGCGATCCCTGTTACTACCCCCTTACACCTGCTATCCTTCAGCTGACTTACCAGTGCCCTGTACTTCTTGTCCACCTCCTGACTCTTACCTTCACTGTTGCTGACATCATTGACACCCACGTGTGTAATGATGACAGCACTGCACTGTCCTGCCGACCACTGCCCACTGACCTACCTATGCTATCTACTTTTCCACTCACCTGCTCCACCTCGGCCCCTGGCACACACATGACTGACCTACCCTTCTTGCCACTGCAGAACATCTTACCTAAGCCACGCACCCTTGAGTCACCTACCACTGCCACCTCTCCCTCATACTTACTTTTGCTGGTCACATCACTTCCCTCCTCTGCCAACCCGCTGAAGCGGTTTGCCAGAGGAGTTGGTGATGGACCCACAGATCGAGCTGATGCTGATCCTCCGCGCCCTCCCTTCCTCCTTACCACCTCCGTCCACGCCTGTCCTGGTTCAGCCTTCCCTACCTTTGCCACAGGTTCAGCCCCCTGTCCACCCACCCTAGCTAAGTTATCGCGAAGCTGCCTAACTTCCAGCTGCAAGGCGGCAACCTCCGATGCATGCCTTACCTTCATCTCCTCGCAGGTGACCAAGCACTCCTCCCTCACACTCACCACCAACTTCCGCAGCTCCTCCATCTCATGCCCCAGCTCCCCCATAATTACCTCTTTCAAACACTCCATGCTGTCAATTAAGTTTTGTGCGTAATAAGTTGTCCTTGGTTACTAGGAGTTAGGTTAGTATATTGATATATGTGTTCATGATTCCTAGTTGTATCGCTTATAAACAACCATACAAATGATGGTATTCATAGAGCAGGCGTCCCGGATCTTGGCAACACAAAAATCCCAAGATCTGGAGACAAATCTAGGGATTTTCCCACCTTATTTGCCATGCTACTAATAATAAAAAACATTGAATTTTTTATGTAAACCTAACCCAACCTAGCCTAACCTGACCTTACCTATGGTAGGTTAGGTCAAGTTAGGTTGTTTTTTTAATATAAAATTTGAAGTTTTTTATTACTAGTAAAAATCCCTAGATTTGTCTCCAGATCTTGGGATTTTCATGTTGCCAAGATCGGGGACGCCTGCTCTATGAATACCCAAATGATTGCCTGTTATTCTCAGACATGGTGCGCCACTACAAGTTTAGTGTTGCACCACTACTATTTGTGCATGGCTAACCGAGAAGAAAAAACACAAAAATGCAGTGTTGGGATCATATCTGGCCATTATTTTCTACACTATTGATGATGACGACGAATGAAAGCCTCTTTCTTTCCCCCAGGGACCCTCCGGATGACCGTTCGGTGATAACAGGAAGTGCCCCACCAGTGACAGAATGTGCCCCTGTAGGTGACAGAACCTGCCCCATATATGGGGCAGGTTCTGTCAGATGATTCATCAACACATTGTCGACACTGGTGTCAAAACTAATTGATATACCACTGGAACTACCTATACAGTATTTGAAGCTATTACTGTATGTAACAGTCTGGAGAAGTATCAATCACCAACTCTTGAAAGTGTGCCCATCTGAGCCAATTTTAGAAAAAGTGACAGAACGTGCCCCGGTCTCCCCTATAGGTTAAAAAAATCGTAGCACATATATGCCCATTCTTCTGCTCCAGGACATTATCACTAAGTCGTTTGAGGAGTCTGGTGTTGCTTTGGGTATTTATTTGGACCTGAGAAAGGCATTTGATACTGTCAATATAGATATATTGCTGAAAAAATTGCACAAATACGGTATTCGGGGTTCATCCCTAGGTATCATTAAATCATATCTTACTGAGCGTAAACAGTGTGTTAAAATTAACGGTTTTCTATCTGACTATCGTGACGTTGTCATGGGAGTTCCTCAAGGATCTATTCTTGGCCCAATCTTATTCATATTGTATATCAATGACATATCCAAAATTAGCCCCGACATCACTTGTCTATTATATGCTGACGATACTGCTATCATTGTAAAAGAGAAAAATTGCCAGGAATTACAAAAAGTAGTAGACCAGCTAATGCCTAAACTCGAGCGTTGGTTTGGTGCTAATTACTTATCTATCAATGCATCAAAGACTTTCACTCAGCATTATTCAAATTCATCACAATTTAGGGTGCATGTAAATATTAATGGTGTTCACATAGCTGAGAGTGAAGAAGTTAAGTATCTTGGCTTTGTGATTGACAAATCGCTGAAATTCACGTCACATATTAACAGCACAGCCAATGTTATTAGTAGAAACATTGGAATTATCAGTAGAATAAGATATTGTATCGATGAAAATACAGCATATCTTCTATACAACTCAATGGTTTTACCATTTCTGAATTACTGCTGTCTCATTTGGGGAATAAATTATTCCTCACAACTCCGACGGCTTACAATACTTCAGAAGAGAGCCGTACGTTTGATTGTTAAAATATATCCTCCCTTAAGCTCTGAACCAGTTTTTAAAAGATTCAATATACTCAAGATCCCTGAAATTGCTAAATTACAAATGATTATTGTTATGCACAAGTTCCTCATATTTGCACTCCCAGCCTCGCTCCAGGCATTATATGTAAGAGAATGTGATTTACTGCTGGTTTGATGCTGGTTTTTACAAGTTTTTCTCAAACAGAGTTGTGACCGAATGGAACAAGTTATCAGAGGAGGTGGTTGCAGCTACATCAACAAATTGTTTCAAGAACAGACTCGACCGACACTGGGCTGTGATGCACCCTCTCCAGCCTTGACTCATGTCTCCAGACCTAACCTGATGTGGACTCCAAATAGATGACTTTTTGGGCCGATTTGAGACGCGAAAACAGCAATTTTCAAGCCCGAAATTACGTTTCGGACGTAGAAAATTTAATGTTCTAGACCAGATGAGGTCCGAAAAGGCAGTTTTCAACCCGACATCACGTTTAGGATGTAGAAAAAGTCGTGTTTTGGAGCAGGTCTGAGGTCCGAAAACAGCAGTTTTCAGACCCGAAATGATGTTACGGACGTAGAAGAAAATCATGATCTGGAGTAGATTTGAGGTCCAAAAACAGCAGTTGTCAGACACAAAATCACATTTCGGGCCTAGAAAAAATCATGTTCTGAAGCAGATTTGAGGTCCGAAAACAGCAATTTTCAGAGCTGAAATCACGTTTCGGACGTATAAAAAGTCATGTTCTGGAGCCTATTTGAAGTGCGAAAACAGTCGTTTTTAGGCCCGAAATCGCGTATTTTTACACACAAAAAATAACGTTGAGCCGATTTCAGGTGCGAAAACAACACTTTTCAGACCATAAATCATGTTTCGGACGTAGAAAATCATGTTCTGGAGCAGATTTGAGGTCCTAAAACAGCAGTTCTCAGACTCGAAATCATTTCGGGCATATACAAAATCACGTTCTAGAGCAGATTTGAGGTCAGAAAACAGCAGTTAAATCACGTTTCGGACGTAGAACAGGTCTTGTTTTGGAGCCGATTTGAAGTGAGAAAACAGTCGTTTTTAGACCCGAAATCTCGTTTTTTACTTCGAAAAAAAAATTTTGGGGCGATTTGAGGTGCGAAAATATCACTTTTCGGAGCTGAAATCACGTTTCGGGCGTAGAAATACAAATCATGTTCTGGAGCAGATTTGAGGTCCTAAAACATCAGTTTTCAGACGCGAAATGACGTTTCCGACGTAGACAAAGTCATGTTCTGGAGCAGATTTTAGGTCCGAAAGCAGCACTTTTCAGACTCGAAATCAAGTTTCGGACATATACAAAAATCATGTTCTTGAGGATATTTGAGGTGCGAAAACAGCAGCTTTCAGACAGGAAATTATGTCTCGGACGTAGAAAAAATCATATTCTGGAGCAGATTTGAGTTCCGTAAACAGCAGTTTTCGGACACAAAATCACGTTTGGGACTTAGAAAGTCATGCTCTTGAGCCGATTTGAAGTGCCAAAAAAAACGATTTTGGCCCGAAATCAGTTTTTCACTTCGAGCCCGGAGCGTTTGGAGGGCCAACTGGCTTTTGGTGGAGCACTGGTACCTTTGGCCCCTATGTAGATCCGCCAGTGATTTTCCTGGCAATTCTTGCCAAAATGGGCGCCCCTCGGGTTCCGCCAGTGGCCCCTCCAGCTCTCAGAGGCGCCATCCACTCTCCAGCCTTCAGGAGCAACTCTTTAGACCTCGGGGGGGGGGGGGGGCCAAATACAACCCTCAGGAGCGCCATCCAAACTTCAGGGTCGCACTCCGGTCGTCATCTGGAACCATCCAGCTTGGGGTGGCGCCCCTATAGCACTCAGGGGCGCCCCTCAAGCACTTAGGGGCGCCTCCAGCCCTCAAGGACACAAATCAGCTATCAGGGGCGCACGTCCACCCACTCAGGGACATCCTTCCAGCACTCAGTATACAAGAGTTCCCTACACCCCTCAGGAAGGGCGCGTTTCCAGCACTCAGGAAGGGTGCCCCTCCCGCCCTCAGGAGGGGCGCCACTCCAGCCCTCAGGAAGGGCGCCACTCCAGCCCTCAGGAGGGGCACCACTCCAGCCCTCAGGATGGGCGCCACGCCAAACCTCAGGAAGGGTGCCAATCCAGCCCTCAGGAGGGGCGCCACTCCAGTCGAGGGGCACCACTCCAGCCCCAGGAGGAGCGCCACTCCAGCCCTCAGGAGGGGCGCCGCACCATCCCTCAGCAGGGGCGCCACTCCAGCCCCCAGGAAGCGCACGCATCCTGAGTCTGGAGGGGCGCCACTCTAGCCCTCAGGAAGCACACACCTCCCGAGTCTGGAGGGGCGCCAGGGCACTCCAGCCCTCAAGAAGGGCACCACTCTAGCCCTGAGTAGGGGCGCCACTCCAGCCCTCAAGAAGGGCGCTACTCCAGCCCTCAGGAGGGGCGCCAATCCAGCACTCAGGAAGGGCGCCACTCCAGCTCTCAGGAGGGCGTCACTCCAGCCCTCAGGAGGGGAGCCACTGCAGCCCCCAGGAGGGGCGCCACTCCAGCCCTCAGGAGGGGCGCCACACCATGCCTCAGGAGTGGCGCTACTCCAGCCCTCAGAAAGGGCGCCACCCCAGCCCACAGGAGGGGCACCCTCTGGTTCATTTGGGGCGCCCCGTTGGTCATTTCCGGTGCCTTCTTGATCATTTGAGGAGCCACGTATGTCATTTGGGGAGCCCTTGCAAATGTCAGGGTCGCCTTTTCAAGCTACAGTGGACGTGCCTGAAGGTGACAGTTGTATTTTTGATTCTTTGATAATACTTATGCATTTTGCGTATTTACCTCATTAGCAGCGCCTACGGCGCTCCAAATTCGCGTTATTTTTGGTGCCTCGCAGGGGCGCCGTTATTTCTCCAAAAGGGCGCCTTCGGCGCCCTAAAAAGTGGGGGGACCAGTTACCCAGGTCCCCCCCGGTAGCGACGCCCCAGCGTCCGCTGGACCAAGCCACCTCTGTCGCTGCTCGGAGTGACCGGAAGGAGGGGAGGGGTGATGCCTCTCCATCCGCGCGGTCGTGTACCGTGTTTTGCGCCAAATCCATGACATCCAATGCTTGGCATGCCAGCTGAGATGGCGCCACGAACACGGAACAGGCTGCTATCGCGATGCAGCCACGGGAATACTATAAAACGGTAGCGACGCCCTGCGTCCGCTGCACCAAGCCACCTCTGTCGCTGCTCGGAGCGGCCGGAAGGAGGGGAGGGGTGATGCCTCTCCATCCACGCGGTCGTGTACCGTGTGCGCCGTCGTGACGTCAATGCTTGGCATGCCAGCTGAGATGGCGCCACGAACAGGCTGCTATCGCGATGCAGCCACGGAGATACTATACAAGGCAGGGCCTCACGTAAGGATTTTTGACTGGGGGGGCAAAATTAAAAAAATATTCTCCGATTTTCAAAAACTAATCGAATTTGGGCAGCTTACGACCTGAGAAGTGGTTTAAGCAAACATTTATGTAATAAAATGTGTTTATATTTCGAGAAAATCGACCTTCTATGCGATTTTATGCGTTTTTTTCCTAAAAATTAGGCCGACTGGTGGGGCAAATGCCCCACCAGCTAACATGTTAGAGGAGGCCCTGATACAAGGAGTGGACACTCCGCCCGTTTAACACTGTATTCGGCGACCACCGCCGGCCGCCTGGCGGCTGGCGACGACAACATTGTGGACAGGGGATAACCGGCCGGCCGGCGCGCAATACATGGCGGCGGGCGGCACGAGACTGGAAACGCCGAGCGAAATAACTCTAGAACCAATTATCACATCTGAACGAAATTAATTTTTGAACAACACTGGATGTATTGTATACGCTTACAATGCGGTCTGCCTAAATGATGTGGCTGATTAAATGGTGGTAACCGTCCGCAAACTCGGTGCCAACTGTAAGGCATTGTCACCACGGAGATCCTATAACCAATATAACAATCAATGGGAAATGTTACATACATGAGTTAGTTAGTTAGTTCATGAGATATTTCGGTTAACATTTTCCCATTGTAAGTCGTTGAGCGCACCCTTAACCCTATTCCTGGAGGGCGGTCAGATTGACGTTAACTGGAGGGGGCAGATTCTGCCCCCTGAGATCTCGGCAACCGCTCGACCTAGAGACTCCGGAGTAGGCTCAAACGAACCGGCGTGGTCTTAACTACATGATGTACATCCCAAAAATCGAAAATTTTCGCAGGGGCGCCTTCAGCGGACTAAACAGGGGGGGAAATCGGTATTTACGGCTATGTCGTTATTGCTCCCTGTAACCACAATTCTATTGGTACTATGCAGCCAAAAATGTACATGACGATATTTTGGATGGTTACAAACCAAAATATGGCACTTAAAATTTTTCAAAATAATTTTTTTTGGAAAAAAATATGATTTTGTTTTTGAGTTTTTTCAAAATTTTTTTGTATTTTCTGAAAGAATGGGGTCTGAAATGCCCCCAGCCAAAATTTTAGACCGAAATTCGTACAAACAACGGCGCTACACCGTTATGAATGTGAAAAACGGCCGAAATAACGCCGGAGGGCCGGCACTTTTGACCCCCTTGGAAGCGTTCCTGGATCCGCCCCTGCCACTAAAAGTTCCCTAAGCTCATTATATATCATATGCGGGGTGTCCAATCATACCAAGATACCGTCTCAGGGTACATAGTGCATCGTGCACACAGGCCTGGAATATGGACAAAGTCTGGGAACATGCCCCACTTTATCCCCCCCTGGACCCGCCTATGGCGGAGCGATTTTTTCAAAATTTTGACACCACATCCGGACAGCAATTATAGGAAAACTCCCAAAATTTCGTGGCGCTGCGATGAACCGTTTTTGGGCGGCATGCGAAAAACCACTGGGGAGGGCAGAATCTGCCCCCCCCCCTCCAGGAATAGGGTTAATCAAGACCAAGACTAAGACAGTTTGTGTGAAAACGTATCTACCGTAATGCATCTACATCCTTCAGAAGGGCTGAATTATAAGCATACGTATCCAGTGGTCATTTTAAGCTCAACTAGGATTCGATACGATGAGTAGATTGGGAGCTATCGCCTTCCGCGTGTTCCGATCTTCCCCGCCCGCCGCAATGCTATGCGCGCCGGCCGGCCGGCGATCCCCTGTCCGCAATGTTTCCGTTTTAGGCCGCCAGGCGGCGGCCGTTGGTCGCGATTTCCAGCGGAGTGTCCACTCCTTGTATAGTATCTCCGTGATGCAGCGCTGCCACCTGGTGACTGATGAACTTTTCCGGAGACTTACTGAACAGTATCGTGCCGCTATTGGGACCTTGACAAGATACGTCGATATGACTGCGAACTGAAGTGATTCGTAAATCCTGGAGAACGATCTCATGTTTCCTTTTCATGCGGAACGATTAATTGCGGGGGATGCGGTAAATATGACCGTGGATTAAAATTGCAGTGATTTGTGACAAATTTATAATTATTAAGCGTCGTATTGTACGTAATGTAATGTTGTATTTTATTTTGTTATTTTTAATGTTAATTATGTTCAATTTATAGACAGATCTGCCAATTACTAATTGTGTTATATTGTGTGTTGACTGACCGTTTAACGCGAAATTTGACTGACGCTGTATGTAGACTGTTTATTGTAAAGACAAAGGACTCCATAGACTCTAGGCGTATAGTTAGATATATTTGAACCGTAATTGTCTGACATTGATTATGTATTGCTTATTGATGTATTGTGTAACTGTTTGTCTTTTGGTGTTATGTTGCGTTACTGTTGGATATTTTGCATCAAAAGTGGGATCGTGTATAAGTAAGAGCGTAGAATGTTGAACAAGTGCGTATTGTGTTTTAAGAGACATTGTGAGAGGTTTTACATGTTGTACAAATATGGGAGGATGTATGGAGTAATAGGAAGGAATTTAGGTGATAATATTAGATTGGCCGTGATTTTGTCTAGTGTACGCGAACAATTATTTAGATAATCGTTCTCGGCGTCTTTTGACGTAGGACGCGCGTTGTGTTGTCGTGGTGGCGTGTTTTGGGCCAGCGACGCGCGCCGATATACTGCCGCTAGGTGGCGCTGCGGTAGCGGTGGTTATAGCCGGGCGCGCCGGCCGGCCAGAGAGGAGAGCAGAGTTGAGCTGGAGACGGGAACGACACCGACAGGCCGCTACTGTCGAGAGCGGCGTTGTCACATCTTTCGTATAGATACGATCGATATCTATCCCGTTGTAAATTGTTCGTCTTTATAGTAATCTTTCGGCCTTTAATATATCTTCAAGTTCATCACTTCTTTCAAGCCAGAGCGGGGTCTTCCATCGCGAACGAGAGGTTCCACTACGACTATCACAGCAAGTGTGACCTGAAGGGAGGTCACGCGACAAAAATTCGCGCGGCTTCGCCGCGCGTTTGTCGTTGATCGAATTTTCGCCGCGAAGCGGGATTTTTTTCAGGATCGAGGTCACCACCACGACGCCCTCTTTGGCGACGAATGCGCCCATTTTTGGCGGGAAAATAGGGCGCTATTGCCTGACAAGTGCATTAAATGTTTTTAAAATTATCGAAAAATTCGCGCGGCTTCGCCGCGCGTCTGTCAGCGATCGAATTTTCGCCGCGAAGAGGCATTTTTTATCGATGGCGCCCCCACGACGCCCTCTTTAGCGCCGAAGGCGCCCCTTTCATCCGGGAAAATAGGGGCTATTGCCTGCCAAGTGCATAAAATGGTTTTACATTTTTCAAAAAATTCGCGCGGCTTCGCCGCGCGTCTGTCAATGATCGAATAGAGTACTGGACGGTTTTTGGGTCACACGCTTATCTGATAGAGTTGGTGACGCTGATCACGAATATGTCTTTAGATTTGCAATCTGACCGTTGGTTGCCGAGATATTCGCCTCTAAACTTGCCGGCCGCTGAAAAACGCCCGAGGATATGTGACGTCACTAGCCTCCTGCCGGCTCGGCGCGGGCGCCGCCCACTGCTGAGGTGACGCCCAGCAACTGAGATGCCGCCCCTCATGTGACGTATTTGACGTCACTAACCTCCCACAGCCTCAGGCGGCGTTTCAGCCGGCCGGCACTTTGAGGGCCAATCTAACCTATTCCGGTTGCGTGTTTTCCAATTCTGACAACGGGGCTGGGCTCAGAGGGTCGTAATTTACCATAATAGCGAAGAAACCCGGAAAAAATTATGGAGTCCAGTACTCTATTTTCGCTGCGAAGCAGCGATTTTTCAGGATTGAAGGCACCCCCACGGCGCCCTCTTGTGCGCCGAAGGCGCCCTTTTTCGGGTAAATTGGGCGCCATTGCCTGCCAAGTCCATTAAATAGTTTTAAAATTATCAAATAATTCGCGTGGCTTCGCCGCGCGTCAGTCAGTGACCGTAGTCAGGCACGTAGGAACTAGTTTCAGCTTGGGGGGGCGAGGCGACATGGGGGGCCTCCTAACCTGCAGGGGGGCCTCCAAATCTAGGTACCCCAATTTTTTTCTTCTCGGATTTCATTTATTATTTTTTCCAGGGGGCCTCCCCAGAGTAAAAATTAAATACATTTATAAATGTAAACTGCGAAAATTGCCAGTCAGGGGGCCTCCCGAGTCAGTTGGGGGCAGGCGCGCAGCCAGAAACTTTTTTCGGGGGTGGCCCGATTTTTGGGGAGCCCCAAAATCAAAAAAAATGGCCGCTTCGCGGCGAAATTTCGCTCACTGACAGACGCGCGGCGGAGCCGTGCAATTTTTTGGCATAATTAAAAAAACATTTCATGTACTTAGCAGGCAATAGCAGCCTATTCTTCCGGAAAAATGGGCGCCTTCGGCGCCCTCCATCCTGAAAAAAAAATATCACTGATCGACGCGCGGCAAAGCCGCGCGATTTTTTTAGGGATAATTGTAAAACCATTAAATTTAATGCACTTGGCAGGCAATAGCCATATTTTCCCGGAAGAAATGGGTGTCGTGGACGGTGGGGGTGCCCTCGATCATGAAAAAATCGGCGCTTCGCGGCGAAAATTCTATCACTGACAGACGCGCGGCGGAGCCGCGCAAATTTTTTGCTACTTTTACAACCATTTAATGCACTTGGCAGGCAATAGTAGCGTATTTTTCCGAAAAAATTTGCGCTTTCGGCGCCCTCGATCCAGAAAAAGGCCGCTTCGCGGCGAAAATGATATCACTGATAGACGCGCGGCGAAGTCGCGCGATTTTTTTGATAATTTTAAAACCATTTAATGCACTTGGCAGGCAATCGCGCCCTATTTTCCCGGAAGAAAGGGGCGTCGTGGAGGTGGGGGTGCCCTCGATCATAAAAAAATCGGCGTTTCGCGGCGAAAGTTCTATCACTGACAGACGTGCGGCGGAGCCGCGCATTTTTTTGGGCTAATTTTAAAACCATTTAATGCACTTGGCAGGCAATATCAGCCTATTCTCCCGGAAAAATCGGCGCCCTCCATCCTGAAAAAGGCCAAATTTTATCACTGATCGACGCGCAGGGAAGCCGCGCGATTTTGGGGGGATAATTGTAAAACCATTAAATTAATGCACTTGGCAGGCAATCGCGCCCTATTTTCCCGGAGGAAAGGGGCGCCGTGGAGGTGGGGGTGCCCTCGATCATGAAAAAATCGGCGTTTCGCGGCGAAATTTCTATCACTGACAGACGCGCGGCGGAGCCGCGCAATTTTTGTTGTTGATACTTTTAAAACCATTTAATGCACTTGGCAGGCGCACGCAGCCTATTTTACCGGAAAAGGGGGCGACTCCGGCGCCTCGATTCGAAAACCCGATTGTGTCGGATTCATGTGAAATATATGTCAATGTCGATCCTGAAAAAAGTCCGCGAAAATTCTGCGCAGCGAAGCCGAGAATCCTATTGCGGGGGCCGAAAACCTGACGGGGGGGGCCGTATGCCCCCCCTTGGCTGCGCTACTGGTTGGGGGCCTCTTCTCGTGACCATCGGGGGCCTCCCTTGAAAGTCGAAAGGCATCCTACACCAGTCAGGGGCCTCCAGTGCCAGTCAGGGGCCTCCTGTATCCATTAAGGGGGCCTCCTGTGCTCGTCAAGGGGCCTCCTGAGTCAGTCGGAGTCCTCCTCTCGTGACCATTGGGGGCCTCCCTTGAAAGTCATGGCATCCTGTACCAATCAGGGGCCTCCTGTGCCGCCAGGGGACCTCCGGTGCCAGTCAGGTGCCTCCTGCATCCATAAGGGGGCCTCCTGTGAGCGTCAGGGGGCCTCCTGAGTCAGTCGGGGGCCTCCTCTCGTAACCATCGGGGGCCTCCCTTGAAAGTCAGTGGCATCCTGTATCAGTCAGTGGCCTCCTGTGCCGCCAGGGGACCTCCGGTGCCAGTCACGGGCCTCCTGTATCCATAATGGGACCTCCTTCGCGCGTCAGGGGGCCTCCTGTGCGCGTCAGGGGGCCTCCTGAGTCAGTAGAGGGCCTCCTCTCGTGGCCATCGGGGGCCTCCCTTGAAAGTCAGAGGCATCCTGTACTAGTCAGGGGCCTCCTGTGCCGCCAGGGGGCCTCCGGTGCCAGTCAGGGGCCTCCTGTATCCATAAGGGGGCCTCCTGTGCGTGTCAGGGGACCTCCTGAGTCAGTCGGGGGCCTCCTCTCGTGACCATCGGGGGCCTCCCTTAAGAAAGTCGAAAGGCATCCTGCACCACTCAGGGGCCTCCAGTGCCAGTCAGGGGCCTCCTGTATCGTATCCATTAAGGGGGCCTCCTGTGCTCGTCAGGGGGCCTCCTGAGTCAGTCGGAGTCCTCCTCTCGTGACCATTGGGGGCCTCCCTTGAAAGTCATGGCATCCTGTACCAGTCAGGGGCCTCCTGTGCCGCCAGGGGACCTTCGGTGCCAGTCAGGGGCCTCCTGCATCCATAAGGGGGCCTCCTGTGCGCGTCAGGGGGCCTCCTGAGTCAGTCGGGGGCCTCCTCTCGTAACCATCGGGGGCCTCCCTTGAAAGTCAGTGGCATCATGTATCAGTCAGTGGCCTCCTGTGCCGCCAGGGGACCTCCAGTGCCAGTCAGGGGCCTCCTGTATCCATAATGGGACCTCCTGCGCGCGTCAGGGGGCCTCCTGTGCGCGTCAGGGGCCTCCTGAGTCAGTCGAGGGCCTCCTCTCGTGACCATCGGGGGCCTCCCTTGAAAGTCGGAGGCATCCTGTACTAGTCAGGGGCCTCCTGTGCCGTCAGGGGGACTCCGGTGCCAGTCAGGGGCCTCCTGTGCGCGTCAGGGGCCTCTTGAGCAAGTCGGGCCTCCTCTCGTGACCATCGGGGGCCTCCCTTGAAAGTCAGAGGCCTCCTGTACCAGTCAGAGGCCCCCTGCGCCCGTCAGTGGGCCTCCTGTGCCACAATTGCCAGTCAGGGGGCCTCCTGAGTGATTTCGTTTCCCACCGAAAGTTGGGGGGGCGACGCCCCCCCAGGTTTGGAGCTGGGGGGGCGGCCGCCCCCCCTGCCCCCCCGGCTCCTACGGCCATGACCGTACTTTCGCCGCGAATTTTTTCTTCTCATATTGGCGCCCCCTCTGAGAAAAATGGCGCCCCTCGGACGGATGGCCCCCCCCCTTGGCTGATTCCTGGCTACGCCACTGGCCAGTGGCCATACGTCTTGGACATCGGGCCACCTGGGTCGTACAGGGGCCACCATAGTCTGACAGGGGGCCACCGGAGTCCGACTCGGGGTCCACGTAAGTAAAACAGCACCACTGGATCGTATAGGTAACCAACTAAATCTGGCAAGGGGCCACCCTTGCTGGTCAGGGGGCCACCCTGGTCACGTAGGTCATACGTTTTCAGTGAGGTATGCATACTGCATGCAAATAGAAACCTCTCATCGTTTGATGCCACTTTTGGCCACCGGGAGCCTGGGGGCCACCTTTTGGGAGGAAGGGCCACGTGAAATTTTGTATTGGGGGCATAGTTTTCCCCCCCTGTCTCACGTCAGGGGACTGGCCCCCGGTGGCGCCGACCCTGGATGGGGTTAGAGAGAAGAAACAGAAACGCCTAATACTGGGCAATCTGAAAGAAATGTATCACGTGTATATTAATAAGGATACGTGCGAAGCGCCTGTGGGATTTTCAACGTTCGCTGCGCTGCGGTCTATGGCGGCGGAGGTATAACTGCGCTGCGCTGCGGTCGAAGCACTGCGTGCTGGCTAACAGCAGCGCAGGGCATTTTTTAACATAGTAACTGGGGAGGCAATTGCCTCCCCAGTCGCCCGAATTGCCTCCCCAGTCAAAGGCTTCAGAAATCGCAAAAATAATACAAATCAGATTAGATGGTTCTAAAATTATCAAAAAAAATCGCGCGGCTTCGCCGCGAGTCTATCACTGATCGAATTTTCCCCGCGAAGCGGCGATTTTTCAGGATCGAGAGCACCCCCACGATGCTCTCTTGGGCGCCGAAGGCCCCCCTTCTTCCGGGAAAATAAGGCGCTATTGCCTGCCATTTTGCATTAGATGGTTCTAAATTCGCCCCCACTACGCCCTCTTGGGCTCCGAGGCCCCCTTTCTTCCGGGAAAATAGGGCGCTATTGCCTGCCAATTTGCATTAGATCGTTCTAAAAGTATCCAAAAAATCGCGCGGCTTCGCCGCGCGTCTGTCAGTGATAGCATTTTCGCCACGAAGTGGGGATTTTTTTAGGGTCCAGGGCACCCCCGCGACGCCCTGTCAGGCGCCCATTTCTTCTGGGAAAATAAGGCGCTATTGCCTGCCAATTTGCATTAGATGGTTCTAAAATTATCCAAAAATTCGCGCGGCTTCGCCGCGCGTCTGTCAGTGATAGCATTTTCGCCACGAAGTGGGGATTTTTTAGGGTCCAGGGCAACCCCGCGACGCCCTGTCAGGCGCCCATTTCTTCTGGGAAAATAAGGCGCTATTGCCTGCCAATTTGCATTAGATGGTTCTAAAATTATCCAAAAATTCGCGCGGCTTCGCCGCGCGTCTGTCAGTGATTGATTTTTCGCCGCGAAGCGGCGATTTTTTAATACTTTGGCGCCCCCCGGAAAATGGCGCCCCCGAAACCCGGCCCGCCCCCCTCCCAGTAATTTTTTCTGGTTGCGCGCCCCCCCCCCGCCCCTACCCCCACCTCGGCCAGCCAATTGCCTCCCCAGTCAAAATCCCTTAAAATGCCCTGCAGCAGCGGTACGCACAGTGTGTGCGTGTGAACCTATCATCAGAATGTGAATCTCAGAATTGAATCACTCTGTATCTCAGGATTGTCCTACTATGATCTTATGGACCACGCAGTGTGCGATACTGATAATGGCGAGTGTATGGTGTCGAAGTGCAGTGACTGCCCAGGCGAAGAAGATGTCCTGTCATTTCTCGACCTGCTAGAGGATGAACTGGGGGATGATATTTTTGACGACACTGTAACATACAAGCAGTGGGAAAGCAGTGGTAAGGCCAGCTGTATGTTAGTGGATCATACAGAGGATAGGGAAGATTTCGTCGTCAATTTAAGCAAGAGTATTGTTAGTCTGACTAAACATCACTTTATCTCATAAACACAGAGACGGGTGTTCAGTGACTTGAAGAACTGTGTGCCAAAGGGAGAGGTCGTTGTCGGATATTTCTGCGATAATTTCTCATTTATCGTTCACGACCAGGCGCAGGGGTTTCACTGGGATACGGAGCAGGCAACCGTGGATCCATTTGTCGCATACTGGCAGAAGCAGGGGTGTCGATTTATGAAAATGATTGGGGGGGCCGAAAATCAAAAAATTCGCCGCTTCGCGGCGAAAATTCAATCAAAGACAGACGCGCGGCAGAGCCGCGCAATTTTTTTTGCGATAATTTACAACCATTTAATGCACTTGGCAGGCAATACAGCCTATTTTCCCGGAAAAGGGGGCGCCTTCGGCGCCTTCGATCCTGAAAAAGGCCGCTTCGCGGCGAATATTCTATAACTGATAGACGCGCGGCGAAGCCGCGCGATTTTTTTTTTTGATAATTTTAAAACCATTTAACCCTCGCCAGTGCAGGGCCCAGAACCTACGTGGCCGTGCAGGGGGGGGGGGGTTGGTACGACCCCCTTAGCGTTCGGCCCCTAATTGAGCTAGAGCATCGCGGCAAAGACGAGCGTATCTGCCGTCACGAGGGGGAAGCCAACGGTATCTGGTTTTAAGGTTTTCGGTCAACCGGTGACCTCTCAGGTCAGGTCAATGACCCGAAATCAGCGAAAATCGGAACTTGTCGCTTTCGACGGCCACAGATCACAAAGTTATGCAGTTAGTGAGACGAGACAAGATCCAGGGGAGTCCTAGACGCCTCACGCATCGAATGGTACCATTGAGCGTACCTTCAGGTCAACTGTTCAGGTCAGGTCAGGTCAAATGTCATGACATCCGAATATGACATGAACTACGAATGTCATGGAACCGACCCAAATGGATCGAGATAGTGCAAAATGGATGGCAGATTCGGAATCAGCGCCCCAAAATACCCCAGGGAGGTTTGTCGAAAAGGTCATTCGAGGTCATCTTAGGTCAGTGACCTCGTTTGACCTTGAAAAGGTCACGGACCTGTTGGAATGCATGGATGTCGTCTATTTGCACCTAATTTGACCCAAACATACCTTATCAATGTGATCGGCTGCCGATAATTGCGCTTTTCCGACGTTTCGGGCAAAAACGGCCGTGCAGAGGTTCAGACATGACATCATAGGTCAGTGACCTGACCTGGCCCGGACTTCATTTTTTGGTAAAAAGTTCGGCATTGAATGGTAGTTGAGGGTATCCGAAACCGCGGCGCGCTGACGCGCGCCGTTTTTAGACTATCCCGGAAAAACCGAGGGGGGGGTGGCATCCACCCCCCCCTGCACTGGCGAGGGTTAATGCACTTGGCAGGCAATAGCGTCCTATTTTCCCGGAAGAAAGGGGCGCCGGGGGGTGCCCTCGATCATTAAAAAATCGGCGCTTCGCGACGAAAATTCTATCACTGACAGATGCGCGGCGAAGCCGCGCGATTTTTTTATAATTAAAAACCATCTCCCTTTTGCGAGTCCGCCGTCCCCACCCTCATGAATTCATGATTCGGCTCTGGGTCGCTATGGTCCACTTCGGATCCTATTGCGGGGGCCGAAAACCTGACGGGGGGGCCTATGGGCCCCTTGGCTGCGCTACTGGGTAGGAACGCAATTTAGCGATCAAATACCTACCCACCAGGCGTACCAGAATAGTCGAAAAAGTACTAGATCTGATATGACGGCACCATGACGGCAACAATGCGTAAGCAGGATGTTTTTTCTACCTCTTTTAGGATATTGACATCAGGCCACATGCAACTGAAATCCAATTTCGGGACACTGTTACTACCGGACACCCTTCCGGTTTGTACAAATGAAGAAAGCACGCTGTCATATTCGGAACAATTCGTGTTTGAGCATCGAGCCGGGTAGGCAAGTTACATGTTTAACCATCGGCTCTGGTTATATTTAAACTCATAAAACTATTTCTTTCTTGTATGTATGTATGTATGTATTTACCAACATAGACTTCTCCATGAACTCATGGCTATTCTAAGCCCGAGTCAAGTTAAAAAGATGAGGTGACAGTTAAAAACACAAATACACAATCTTCACATAAAAACATACATACGGTTCAGTCCTGTAGGGCATCCAGAGCGTCAGCGATGGCGCGACTAAAGGCGGGCACGCTGCAGCTACGCAGTTCGGTGGGCAACCGGTTGTACTCTTTCACAACTCCGTAGAGCAGACGGCGCTTACCGGCCTCGGTCCTCACACGCGGGAGTGCCAGATCAGCGTCCCTGCGAGTGTTACGTGAGCGGAGATCAGAGTTGGCCTGGAGACTAGAAGCATATGAGAATCTAAGGAAAATTATTTGTTTATTTTTGCCATGTGAAATATGTTCGTAACTAGAGGACTCAGGGGCGTCGCCGAGGATTTTTTAGTGTGGGGGGGGGGTCGGACGAGCTACACTGCCATAGGCGTAATGTTAAATTTCTTGAAAACTGGGGGGACGGGACCCCCTTTCCTGAGAACTGGGGGGGGACCCCCCGTCGGCGACGCCCCTGCTAGAGGTTACATCAAGATGAGCTTGGATCTCTGTGATCTCAGTCCCAATTTACTTATAGAGCATGCAAACCGCGCGAAATTATTGGGCGAGATGAACATTGGGGGGGCCGAGATTGACATTGGGGGGGCCAAGGCCCCCCCAAAAGAATACAAATCGACACCCCTGGGCAGGACGGCAATGCCGTCCATGAAAGCTTTTGCTTTGTCTCTGACCAGTGTAAGCACGATGCCTCCATGGTGCATACATTTATCAAAGAGTTGGTTCCTGTTCTCCACACCCGTATCCCAAATCTCAGCAAAATGCATTATTTTTCGGACGGCTGTGCAGCTACAATACAAAAATCGGTTCAATTTTGTAAACATCTGCCTACATCAAAGTGATTTCGGTGTTGCATGCGATTGGCATTTTTTTGGAACATCACATGGCAAGAATGCCTGCGATGGAATTGGGGGGACCGTCAAAAGAGCTACAGCGAAGGAGAGTCTGACCCGTCCCTATAGGGACCAAATTTTGACGGCCCATGACATATTTCGGTTCCTTAGCGACAAGTTCGTTTCGAGAATTAATTTCATATTTGTGTGTAAAGAACGAGTTACGGAAGTGGCCATGTCCCTTGAACAGCGTTTCGCCAATGCAGTTACGGTGAAAGGCACAAAAGGTCTGCACTGGTTTTCTCCCATAGATCAGGGTCGGATACAGGAATTTGTCGAGGGGGCACAATATATGCCAGGGGCGGCACGAATTAGCACTGGGGGCGGCACAAATTTACCTTCGGGGCGACATTTCCGGCTCCTGGGGGAGTGCACTCCGAAATTTCTAGGGGCGGCACCTTCCAGGGGCGGCACCTAGTACCGGAGGTACTGGGTAGGGGGGGGGGCGGCCGCCCCCTCCGCCCCCCTTGTATCCGACCCTGCGAAAGATGAGCAGACCATGGAAGTGTCCGAGGTTTCGTCTGGGAGCATCGGACGCACTGTCAGAGTGACAAAGCCCGCTCATTAGAGGGATGTGCTTGCGTGGATAGGCCGCTAGGTTGTCGTTGTTATTGGGGCTTTAGGACGCGTCAACCCAGGAAAGGATTATTTGCGCCGATAGGCCGTTAGGAACCAACCACCTACCTCTTATGTTTTGTGGCCAATACAAGTCGGTGCATTGTCGGTGCATTGTGCAACTAGTGTTTGTTGACTATGAAGACCTGATTAAATCACCCATTATTCAGCAGTAGCAATTGTAGGCATTGCAGGCTGCATGTGTAATGTGTGGCCATCTATCCATAACACATGTATTTTCCTTTTTTGCCATCTCATGGCGAATAACGAAGCTCACTGGCTCGAAGTCGTTCAAAATAAATATGTTAACCGAAATCTGCGCTCCAAATTAGCCATAGAGCGACATTTGGCTCGAAAAGCGCCAGTAAGTCTTTTATTACCAACGTGAGTAAAAAAACTTACTTTTCCAAAATGTTATAGAACAAATTAGAGAAAGAACCTATCTCCCATTTTTGCATCAATTAAGTAACACATACAGAAGATAATTTTGCAAGTGGAAAATTTGGACATTTTTATTTCCTTCAGGTCAAGGTCACGCGAGGTCAACCGAGGTCACGGGGTAAAACAGCCAAAATTAATGGAATTCAAAAATGAAAAATACCACAATGTTCTTCAGCTCATCGCGATTCCAACCATGTATAGTTTTACTATAATCGCATTGTCGTCAGGGGCGATATCACCCGTCAAAGATTGCTCTTCAACGTGACCCCCGAAAAATGCCGGAGGCTATAGCTCGAAAACCGTTTCTCCAATCGAGCTCAAACTGGCACAGGCGAACTCAGAGCACATGATTACCCTATAGACACCTTTATATCAAAATCTGAGATGTACGGTGTTATTTCGTGTTTTCGCTGGTCGATCTGTGCTGGAATTTCCCTCCGTAAAGTGGGGTGAATCGGGACACTTTTTCAGTTACCTGTGTATATCTCGGTAAATTAGCTGCGCATGAATTAGTTGCTGAGGCTGGTATTGGGTCTTGGTCGGTTCTCTCCATGCATGCCTACTGCTGTCCTTCACTCTTTATTATTAGGGAAAATTGTCCCGATTCACCCCACCAGGTGGGGTGAATCCGGGACACTTGCATATTTAAAGGAACAGATCTCATTGGTGGCAACTCTTTCTTAAAAGAGAGCCCAGCCGCGTCCGAATTGAACGCCGCAATCCGCGTTCAAAAACTCCCCCGCAATCGGCCACAATTTCGTTTCAAAGTTTGAAAGTGGAAAGCCGTTAGTGTTAACGTATTGTTGCCACCAGGTTGCCAATATTGTTGAACCGAATCAGAGTACTATCATTGGCACTTCCCATCCAATCAAATTGTCCGGAATCTGTAAAATGGCACAAATAGTGAAGGAAATGTGGGCTAAGTTATACTGCAACTAGTTCATTGAGTCAATTTAAATAAAAAATATGTAATATTTTAACAAATTTAATAAATTATAAATGTATTTAAATAAATTACATTCATTACACCAAAAATCATGCTAATCTTGACAGAAATTGAAGATAAAAAATTGTGAGATCTGTACCTTTAATCATTTTCGATGTTCTTTTCAGCACAAACTAGAAATTTGAGGGCTTCGTCGTCATCTATAGACCTTACGACACCCATTGCGTCGTCCTGCCTCTTTTTCATTGCATTGCATTTTGAAGAAAGTGCGCCGTATAGTGAGATGTCTGCCAAGCATTTGCATCGCAACATTTGTCACCTCTATCCACCCAGGCGTGACACGACCTTCCGCCGGCCATCTGGCGGGCCTGTTTCATAAAGCCACTTGAATTTGTGGACGACTTCTGTCTACGACTGGGGCAAATTACCTTGCGACGGCAAAATCTGTGTCCCGGATTCACCCCCACTATATTTTTGTCAAATCGGCCATAACTGATTTGTGAATTCAAAAATTTAGGATCCAATGCCTTCCGTCGCTTTGTGGACAATGTCCCCCTCCCACACGTATGCAGTTTTGAGTTTTGGCTCAACCATTTTTTTGTACAGGATAAAAGTTTGGAGACTGGAGTTTGACATTTTTTTGATCTTACGTTTTTTACGACCATTATGATGGCGACTTGATACAATTTCTCATACTCGAAAGAAGCCTCAGACAATGTCACATCCTGCTGTGAAAGCCGCGTGAAAATCCCTCAATTACCTTGCCTCCAGCGTTGTCCAAAGAAAAAACTGATCTTCTGTCCCGATTCACCCCACCGCACTGTGGGCGTTTAGACCCATTTAGCGCGACACCGACTTCACGTCCCACCAAACTCGTATATGAAGAGATATCTCGCTGAAAATTGGTAACATGAATGACAACTATCTCTCCCACAAATTGTCGAAGTTACGTGTGCGTAAATTTAACAGAGGCGTGTCCAGCGTACATTTTGTTGGGAGTAATTTGACAAAGAAAATCCCCACTCGGCTACTCACAATGGCATAGTTACCCCATTCATATCACCCATATATTACGATACACTGCCTTCCGTTAACACCTGGACACTTATAATCACTTACATGTTATCACAGGCGTATCCAGGGAACAGGAAAAGAAGGGTAATGCCCAAGAAAACAAGCCCGGTGACTTGTTCATTGCATCAGAAATACCGGTCAAATTAATAACACAGAAGCACCGTCAATCAACTTTTCGGTGCTGGCTACCACTTCAACCGCCGAATAACACACACAGGCCCGTATCTATGATTTTTTGTTCGTGGGGAGGTTCGGGAAAAAACTTTAATTTCAGAAAAGCCTGTCTGATCCGGGAAGTTTGCGACGTAAGAGGTGATTTAACCCTATTAGTGTAGGGGGGGGGGCTTCAGAAGCCCCTCCCCCTATTTTTTGTTTTTGCACAGGGGCGGCTCCAGGGCCTAATTTTAGGGGTGCATGACAAACCCTGCCATATCTCATGTCATAATGCGTTATATACTTCAGAATGGCATAGGCAGTGATGCAGTATGACTAAACATGATCCACGAAGAAGAAAACAACTTTTGGTAGCAGGGGCGGCGCCAGAAACGCCAAAAATGGGAATTTTACCTCGTGCGCTGTGGTAATGGTTCAGCGTTCACCTGGCTCTCACACAGTCAGTTTTACTAATTTTGACCTGAAATCGATACATAGGTCTTTTGGGACCCTCTTCCTTCGGAAATATATTTTTATTATTTTTTATTATCGAAAATTCAGATTGTTTGACCCCAAATTCGGAATCAGCGCCCCCGACAACGTGGTTATCAGTGCCTTTTGTTTTTTAATGTCTTCAAATTTGGCGCCGACACGCTACACGATTTATCCGACATTCCCCCCTCCCCTTTTTGCCTGCTGACTACGCCATTGAGGAAATTTTGCACTTTTGACGCATCAGAAATGTAGTTTAGACACAGGGAATTCATTTGAGCCACCTCCATCAAAATCGGTTCAGTAGATCTCGAGATACCAGGGGGGGGGGCTTCTGAAGCCCCCGCCCAATTCGTTTCTTTTTCATGGGTGGCATAATAGGGTTAAGCGAATATTTCTAAGATCAAATATGCTTAGATCTAGTGGCGGATCTATCTGAGCATGGATCGCATGGACAACAATCTTTCAGGGCGAGCGCCGGGAATTGAACCCGGGGCCATAGACACAGTAGTCAGACGAGCTACCGACTGCGCTAAGCCATCCGGTTTGTTCGTCGGACAAGAGTTCGTATCGCAGAAGTTCGTCTAGGACAAAAGTTCGTCTGGACAAAGGTTCGTCTCGCAAAAGTTCGTCTACGCAAAAATCTAACCTAACCTAACCTAGACGAACTTTGGCGAGACGAACTATTGTCCGACGAACTTTTGTCCTACGAACTATTGTCCGACGAACTTTTGCCCGGAAACGAAGCCATCCCCTATGTCGTCAGGTAGCCGAAACAATTGTTAATTGCATGTTTATTACATATTTTGGTTAGCTTGTAATGCGTGAGAGTCATAACTGAAAATGTGACAAAGTGCAAATTTCCGCGTTGCCCCAAATTTTCGGGTAATGCCGAAAATGATGAAATTGTGTATTTATAGGTAACTAGCAGTGCTACCCGGCGTTGCCCGGGCGTCACAGGGCCCAAAACGTGATTGCCGTTTTTGACGTTTTCCGGGCGCCCTACGGCCGGGTAGCCCGCAGTTAGGTTATATATATAATATATACCTAACCTACTGACCTTGCGGGCTACCTAAAATAGAAAAAGTAGGTGCCAGTAGGTTGATGCGCATGCGCAGATCAACGGCCGTGTAAAAAAAAAATGGGTGGGGTTGGGGGGGCAGCCTAGGACACTCCATGACGCGCTGATTCCGAATATGTTTTTAGTTTTTTCGTGCGACGCCTGATGTGGCCGGTTATCGCGAAAGCGGTTTGTCACAAGAGCGCCACATATGCAGAAAATCGAGGCCACCAAATACAAATATCGTGTCGTTCTTAACTAACTTGACGCTTTCACAATGAATTTGAAAATTATAGCTGCCCGATATGGATGAAAGTATACATAAACCTCACTCACGTCATGCTGATTCTGCAGATATATCGGTTACGTGTGTAGCACCAATGGTTTTCTTATCCATGCATTTCAAACGAAATCAGTTTGCCATTTATAAAGGAGATGTTTGAGCTCCCCAATTTCGTGCTGATTGACTGTTTGGCTGCAGATTAATGAGTGATGAGAGGAAGGCTTTGCGAGCGCCGAGCCTGTATAGTGATATCTAGGCTCTTGGCGACCATGTTCCTTCTGAACATATTCGAAAGTAACATGTCAATGTAAAACATTGTTTTTTAATTTTCACTTCTTTGGGCTTATGCTTGTACTCAGCAGCATTGAAAACGTGTTCATCTATAATATTGGCCGAACTATATCGTCATAACTGGGGTTACTGAGAGCGAATACCCTAAAACCGTTTATGCCGACTTTGATCCTTTCCCACTTCACACGTTTCCTGACTGCGCCCGTAATACATTTTCCAATTTTTCGGATGTCCGTCATGTAGCTTGGACGACAGCGATTCGTTTACGCCCATTCTTGAGTCTTTATGAAGATTGGTTTCCCAGATATCAGGGGTCCGTGGGGCCGTGGGGCCGTGCAGATGTCGCTTATCTCCAGACGTATACAGGGTGCCTAAGGACACGTTTTCAAAGATAACTGACAAAAAGGCAAAAAAGGCAGACCAAATGGGTATGGTCAGGTGGAGAAAGGCCATGGCTATCTCACGGTGCATGTTTTTAAGTGTTGCGGCGTGTTGCGCTTGTTATTTTCTTCCATGTATTTTTGGTATAATTTATTTGCATTGTATTTCATGACCTTGTTACGTTTACTGTCATATAATTGGCATTTCCTAGTATAACTGGATGCCGGTCTGGATACAAGAGCTAAACGATATGAACTTTGTGGTTTGAAAGTTATAGACCTGTATCTAAAGCCGTTTGGATAATATGCGAGCCGAAACATCCGGGTCCTGTTACCAACGAAATTTACGTAATCATTGCTCTCTCGCTTTGCCGTAGTTCATCGCATATTTTAGCATATAGTGTGGTCTTTGCTAACAAAAACAGCTTCAGAACCAAACAGTTTGGACATTTTTCTCCCGTTTGGTATATTTCCCGACAGCATATTCGAAAATTCACATTTTTCGATTCCGTCGCGCTAGACCGATCAAAACGCCCACGGTGCAACGTCCCGATTCACCCCACTTTACGGTACTTAAAACTTAGTGCCTAGTCTTTGTCAGAGATACGTTCACAGAGGCGCAACCAGAGGGGGTCCGGGGGTCCCAGGACCCCCCCATATTCTAAAGACTTACGAATGACGTCGTTGATGGGTCCCAGACTTTGGAATTCCATCTGTGCACCCATGTTTCCATCACAGAATCAGATTCCTATGTCAAAAGATATCATCAAAAAAATTAGTCGCAAACACTTAATGGACAATCAGTAATTACATACAATGTCAAATCAGATGCCTTTGACAGGCATCTGATTTGACAGAATCAGATGACATAGGCATTTGACAGAATCAGATGCCTGTCAAAACCTATTTCGGTTTTCTTTAAAAGTTTTTGCTTATATTATTGTATTCTGAGCAGCTTTTTCTTTCTTTAATTTGACAACCGGTTAGTGCCCATTCTTATGTTGCTGATTGGGCTAGTGCATGGTGCGGCCCTGTCGACGACCGGTCTTGACTGTGTCGGCGGGCTGGCCATGTGCTTGCGGTATATGTAACAGGAGCACCGTCACGTGTTCAAATTCCCTCCATGATTTTTTTCTTGTCTTTCTTAGCAGGGAGTGGCGCGACTTGCTTTTTTCTTTTGGTGTTAACGTAAGGTGATCTTTTGTCGCGTTGGACAGGGGCGGGAGCACTCCTGGTTGTCCGTTAAATGGGCAATGGCTTTAAAAAGGCTTTTTGGACCCTGGATCGGGATAAATTCATATTGTGAAAAAGTGGGGAATACTTACTTGTTAGCACTCTAAAGACCACCTAAGATGATGTTTGCCAAAATCGAAGAAGAAAAATCGTTGCGCCCTCAGCCACATCGATGGGGAAAAGTGCCTACCACGCCCTGCTAGGGGCCCGCAGTAACCGGAGGCCCAGCAGAGATCGGTGGCCCTTCATACAGAGCCTGAGGCGGCCCCTCATTTTCCTGGGCCACGTAAAGCCATGGGTCCCCGGCCGGCGCCCGGCGGCCGATATCTAGCCGCTTCAATTGCCCTACGCCCGCGCCGGACGCCAAAAAAATCGACTCCTGAAGCGATTTGAGGTTTGAAATCAGCCGATTTCAAAGTGCAAATCAAGTCCGGGACACGAAAAAAATCGACTCCTGAAGCATATTTGAGGTTTGAAATCAGCCGATTTCAAAGTGCAAATCAAGTCGGGGACGCGAAAAAATCGACTCTTGGAGCATATTTGATGTTTGAAATCAGCCGATTTCAAAGTGAAAATCAAGTCCGGGACGCGAAAAATCGACTCCTGGAGCATATTTTAGGTTTGAAATCAGCCGATTTCAAAGTGCAAATCAAGTCCGGGACGCCAAAAAATCGACTCCTGAAGCATATTTGAGGTTTGAAATCAGCCGATTTCAAAGTACAAATCAAGTCCCGGACGCGAAAAAATCGACTCCTGGAGCATATTTGAGGTTTGAAATCAGCCGATTTCAAAGTGCAAATCAAGTCCGGGACGCCAAAAATAGACTCCTGAAGCATATTTGAGGTTTGAAATCAACCGATTTCAAAGTGCAAATCAAGTCCCGGACGCCAAAAAATCGACTCCTGGAGCATATTAGAGGTTTGAAATCAGCCGATTTCAAAGTGAAAATCAAGTCCGGTAAGCGAAAAATCGACTCCTGGGGCATATTTGAGGTTTGAAAACAGCCGATTTCAAAGTGCAAATCAAGTCCGGGACGCGAAAATCGACTCCTGGAGCATATTTGAGGTTTGAAAACAGACGATTTCAAAGTGCAAATCTAGTCCCGGACGCCAAAAAATCGACTGCTGGAGCATATTTGAAGTTTGAAATCAACCGATTTCAAAGTACAAATGAAGTCCCGGACGCCAAAAAAATCGACTGCCACAAAAGTTGGGTTTTCCCGAAATCTAAGCACATTGTATTACAAAGTCTTATGTTTAAAACAAAATGGTGGCTGGATCCGCCTTTGCCAGGACCCCCCCCCCCCCCATCGAAAAATCCTGGTTGCGCGCCTGTACGTTCATACGTTATTTTAGCTACGGATTCTTGTCACATACGACGGTTCCACGCTCTAGTTGCCAATTTTGTCAAACTAATTTTAGCGTAACTTTATGCAAAAAGATAACAAAAAAACTATAGTTGATTCCATATTCCGTTGTTATTGCGGCTTTAGGGCGCGTCAACTCAGGAAAGGATTATTTGCGATTCCATATTCCGCGACATATCGCTAATTCTCGTGATAAAGTGTGGCAAAATCTAAACACCGAACACCATAACTTCGAGGCCTGTGCGCCACACGTAAATATTGACGGATGTCGATATTGTCGATGACATTGAAACACTCGGCTAAAAGGTCCAAACCATGGGGAGAATTATACCTAAAGCTACTTGCTGTGTTTCGCTGAATGTGAAGTGGCCCAATGGACAGGATATGCGCACATTTGCGGCAAACCCCATTTTCAAGTACCCGAATGAAATGAAAATTGAAAATGTTTCACCAAAATTATCAGTCCGATTCACTCAAAAATGCAGTAAATAGCATACGCGAAGCTTTCGCTTGACATTATAGCCTTTAAACATGTTCTCTCGCTGATGACAAACGCGGACATCCCCTTCGGGTTTTAATATCGTAACCAAGAAATACCTGACCCTTGCTCGCTCCTTTGATGAACCGCCGGAGGAATCGAGGTCCACTCTTCAGGCCCGACACCAGACAAATTATCACACAACCCCAGGAGACCTGTATTCTACACGATTCACAACTAGCACGGAGCGCACCCTCTCCTGCACATGATTTTCAAAACCCTCACACTTTATACGCGACTAGAGACCGCTTGCCGATGCACTCGCCAATGAAGAACCAGAACACGACCTCGGCGCAGATAGCCGCATTGACCACACCCTCCTTGACGGTCAAGTTCTTCCAGGCGCCGGTACGTGCCGACTTGACGATGTTGTTGATACTCTGCTGGATGGCCGGGATGTCGGCCGGAGACGGCGGCGTCAGCTCGACGCGCGCGTACCTGACCAGTGTGGCCAGCCGGGGCCGCGCGGCAGACACCAGCGCTGCGGCACAGCAAACGGCACACTTAGATGCAGGGCTGGCTAGCTGATGCCTCATGATGGTTTTAACCATCATGACACTGGTGGTTACTTTTTTTGAACCACCAGAGTAAAAAAATTCACTAGCCGTGGAGTCGGCGGCTTAAAAAGTCACTAATACACCGGTTAAACCATGGTTAAAACCGGCTGGCAAAAACTAGTTTTTGCCACCTGTGCCCAATTTCATAAAAGTATGTTTCATAAAGGATAAAAAAGAATTCCCGCGTGCAGAGGCTTTACCGAATGAATGCAATGCCCAATTTCATAAAGCTCTATTTTACTCCTTTACCCTCGGTAAATAATTCCCGTATGTAGAGGCTATACACAGGATTCAATGGAAGTCATTGAACTTAACATCACGCGCTGCATATAATTCCAGCGTTAATTCGGTAAAACCTCTACACGCGGGAATTCTTTTTCGATCCTTTATGAAACAGATGTTTATGAAATTGGGCACTGGAATTTATATGTAGCGCGTGATGTAAAGTTCAATGACTTCCATTGAATCCTGTGTACAGCCCGTACAGCCTCTACATACCGGCATTCTCCAGCCGCGCCATGTGCGCGGCTGTAACCTGGCCCAGCCCTGGGCACTGGCCCCCATATTAATATTTGGCATTCGTCCGGCGCCGCGTTGACGCGTGGCGCGAGGAAATCTTCACCATAGGGTTGGCATGGATTCACCATCGCCGCGGAAAATTCACCGTCATTCCCCATAGGATTAGCGTTATTCACCGGCGCCCCTGCGAATGAGGTTTCCGCGGCGATGGTGAATCTGGCCGATAGGTCACAATCTTTTCTAGTGACATTGAAACGATTTTACTTCCCGAAAAGGCGCAGTTCCGTACCATGCATATTACACTGAAAGTTTTAACATTTCCACTTGTTAAAAAATGTATGGCGGCGGACACTCTCTCCCCGTCCCCGGGGACAATGTCAGGTCACGATCTGGACCCCAGATCCAGCATACGAGTATGCTCAGTCATATAGCCGTGCAAACATCCATGCGAATATGGGTCACATTCTCGCATACGAATCCTCCCGCATTTTTGCGTCAATAAGGAAAAATCGACAGTAAAGGGTCTCCTTGATTCAGCGCGGCGTTTATGGTAATACGCTCGGTCGCCGAGCTGACCTTTGCCTGGGGCGGGGCACAGCGCGGGTCAGATCGCCGGGCCAGCTGCGGCAGGGAGGGATGGAATCCAGTGGTGCCCAACCTTCCCGACCAAACCGGGCTCTCCCATGTAGTTCGCCGATACTTTATTCGAAGACCGACTGTACAGCGCGCTCTACGATTTTAGCGATGGCAGGAACAATGGATATGGGGCGATAATTTGACGGTTTGGAATGATCACCGGATTTGAAAATGGGGTGAACAAGGGAATGTTTCCAGGAAGCGGGAACTTCGCACAGGGTGATGCTGGAATTGACCATGTACAGAAGCACCATGCCGATCGCTTCAAACGAAAGGCGTATCATAGGTATGTTGATGCCGTCATCACCGCAGGATGACGAGCCATTCATTCCGAAGACGATGGCTCGCAATTCCGACAGTGATACCGGCATCAGCCTCAGAGCGCATGCGCCTACCCGCGGGAGTCGGCAAGCGAGGTCTGGCTGCGCCCCCATACTCCTCACCTCGCCAGACACTCGCGGACCTACACTCACGAAGTATTCATTAAGTTCCTCAGGTGAAGCATCAGGTAGCATGCGGCTGGCTTTTTTACTGCCTATTACAGATTTAATGTGGCTCCACATAGACCGCTTGCCATTTTCACGGATACGCCTTTCGATGTCATTACGCGTGTCTCGCCTTATTGCGGACCTTACAGATCGATTTAGGTCACGGTACTCTAATGAGCCGTGACCGTGAACGGCCAGAGCAGCACGGCGGCGGGCCATGAGATCCTTCGTCTCATCGGATACTGGTGGAGCGTTGGGATTCTTTAGCCGCATGGTCCTAACGGCGGCGTGGGCATCAAAAATAGGCAAAAATAAAACTAGAAACTTTTCCCACATTTCGCTGACGGTTACCGACGTCAGGACGGGGCTCCAGTCAGCAGATACGAGGTCACAGTACAAAGCATAAGGATCTACACGACGAAGACAACGAGAGCGCACAATTTTAGGTGGAGGACGAAAACGCGGCAGATCTAGAGACGCGCACACGAAATGATGAGGGCTGAAGTCGCAAAATCTAGTCACGCATTGTGTCGTGAGCACGGCGCAGTTGGATACAAATAGGTCTAAAATTGAGCCAGAAGAAAACGTACTAGAAGTTACCATCTGAAATAATGAATAGTCGGACAAGAAATCAGACAGGACACTTTTGGCTGGGTCCGAATCGGGCTTCCTAACGTCGATGTTGAAGTCACCACAAAACACTACTTTTCTCTGCGGATAATCTAATAGCACTCGTTGGTATTGTGTTTCCAGCTCTCCAAGATCAGATCGGACATCAGTCAAGGTGCGCCTGGGTGGCCTATAAACTATGCACATAATGAAGTGTCTCTTTTTATCAGGAAAAATCACTGCCCATAATGTCTCGATCTTGCTATTTGGAGAGATGGATGCACTAATTTTTATTGGTGAGACACGTATGCCTTCTTTGGCAACAAGCGCTACACCCCCGAACCCACGATTATCTCGCCGGTCTGAGCGAAAAAGATTATACCCCGGGAGGACTGAGCCACCTCCTCCGTCCGTCTGACCCCGGCCACCGCGTACGAGTGGTTAGTTCCTCTGACCGCCGCCGAGCGTCGCTGCGTGCGTCCAGTCTCTGGCAGCCGACCCGCGCCATCCCTGCCAAAGAAGGCATACGCAGTGGTGGTATTTTCGCTCTGGTATTTTCGCAAATCAGATACGGTATCTCGGTTTATGGAAATGGAACGAGGAAAAATTTTGTTCGCATACAGAAGATAATTAACTTCGGGGCCAAAGTTGTGTTCGGTCGCAAAAAGCATGACCATGTATCTGATTTGTTGAACAGACTAGGTTGGCTTAGTGCTGAGCAGCTCTCAACGTACCACACGCTATGCACGATGCAAAAGGTTATATGTGAGGGGGAGCCCGAGTCACTGGCCACTGGTTTGAATAGGGTTGCCGATGTTCACAACCGACCTACTCGGAGAGACCTGGATATTTACGTGCCACGGTCTCGCACAGAGTTAGGGAAAAGGCGCTTCCGCTGCCGCGCACCTGTATTGTATAATGCTATCCCATCAGCATTAAAATCACTCCCTGTGTCTTTGTTCCGTCGCCATCTCCGAAAACATCTGCAGGCTGACCCACAGGGACAACACTGAATGTTATCAGCCGTGAATGGTGTCAGCCGAAAATAATTGTGATATGTACAGTCGGTCTTCGAATAAAGTATTCACCGCCAGGTGGCAGAAGTGTCTACTCGGCAGGTTGGTTGGTTACCCCTGGAATCCCTCCGCCCACGGCTCACCCATTCACCCCACCGGAGGTCAGAGCTCGGCTGCGCTACACTCGGATCACTGAAATGCCCGAGGGTAATGATGGTCGCGTGTCAGACGACCGCGGCGCTAAACACGTGATAGCCAGACAGTAGACTAGAGGTGGCAATCTGGCGAAATTTCCGGACCCAGACCCGACGTCTGAAAGTGAGACCCGGTCCGGACCCGGTATTACGCGCCCTAATGCATAGGGTGCTATGGGGGAAGCGGTCACCGGACCCGGCCGGGTCCAAGTCGGGTCCGGACACCGGGTCCGTGGGTCCAGCGTTTGCCACCTCTAGAGTAGATCCTTTCACACTGGCCGAACGCTGTCCTCGCCATCCGGCGTCAGGTCAGGTCAGGTATACCGCCCGCGGCAAGTTCAAAGGAAGCAGTGCGCACACAATTTGTAATATATAGTCCTCGCTCCAGTCACAGCCAATCATGGAAGGAATATGTCCTGTGTCCACGACCTGGCCTCAGCGCATCCATACTTTACCCAAAACAAAGGCAGGCAATCTCAGGCAGGTCACAGTGCTGGAACCAGTTTTGACGCCAACGGAGTGCGGCGGCCGCCGCGGCCGCCCCGCCGCGCCGGCTCAGGCGGCGAGGGGCTCGAGGCGGGCGGAGAGTACGAATGGCGAGAGAGCGGGAGCGAGAAGGTGGGAGCACTGCTCAGCAGACTGTTCCCGGCGCTGGGGTGGTACCCCGCCGTGTGGAGCGCCAATCTACCGTACGCACGCTGAGTCGGCCCCCACGTCTGTCGATGGCGCTGACTCCGGCGGGTACCACTACCCCTACTGCCGCCGCTCCCACCCCAACAAGAGGACTGCTCAACATCGGCCACCTCAATGTCCGTTCTCTCACAAACAAACTTGATGACATAAACTTGCTCCTCAGCGACCATCACCTGGATATCCTCTGTTGCTCTGAAACCTGGCTGTCCTCTCTTGTGCTAGACTCTTTCCTAGTTTTTCCTGGCTATCGTCTTCTGAGGCGTGACCGAGCCGGTCGCCGGGGCGGTGGCGTCGCAATCCTGCACCGGGACGAGATCCAACTTCAACAACTCGTCATGCCGGCGGACGGTCCGCTGGAGACGCTGTGGGCCACCGCGACCTGGCCCGGCGGCCGGCCGTCCACAGTGGGCGTTATTTATCGCCCGCCGGACAGCCCGGTAACGCCCAGCCTGGACTGTCTGCAAGAACAGCTGCGCACCGCCCTGGGCACGAACAGGCCGGTGTATCTTCTCGGCGACACGAACTTCAACATCCTGGATACGGAGTCTCCTCACATACGCCGTTACTTGGACATGATCGACGAATTAAACATGGTGCAGCTTGTGAATGCCCCCACGCACCTCCATCCACGTCCGACAGCGCTAGACCACGTCATTACCAGTCAGCGCGACCCAGCTCCAAAGGTCACCATTCTGCCCGACACAATTAGTGATCACCAACCCGTATTAATCAGTGCGAACCTGGGCAGAGTGCGCAGACGCCCGCAGTGGCGTACCACGCGTAGCTGGGGACGTGCCGACTGGTGTGCCATCTGTTTGGACTTACTACTATCAGACTGGTCGCAGGCAGAGGGCGCCACCGACGTAAACCAGTGTGTGGAGCAGTTCATGCTAGTATGGAACTCTGTGCTGGACCGGCAGTGCCCAACAAAGCGAGTGCGCATCACCAAGCCACATTGTCCTTGGTTGTCTGATAGCCCAGCGCTGCGCGCGCTGATGGCCGATCGTGATAGTGCACGCGACACCTGGCTGTGTCTGAGGACACCTGAGGCGAGGGCTGATTTTGTCCGTCTGCGCAACAATGTGAAAAGTCGCCTAATCGCTGCACGACGCGCTTTCATTTGTGGTGAGATGGTGTCAGGGGGCAGCCGTGCCTTCTGGCCAACCTTCCGAAAGTTTGCAATGTCAAAAGCTGCACCGCCCGACAATGTGTCCGCGATGAGCTCGGAGGAAGCAGAGACGACGGCAGACAATCTAAACCGGCACTTTGCCACCGTGGGCTCCCGTATAGCCGACGAATTACAAAACGCTGTCTCCGCGGGCAGGGAGTTCCCTCGTCCACCGATCGTATGTTCTGCCAAGTTCGCCTTTAAACCGGCGACGCTACCAGAGCTGTCGGCTTGTTTGAAGCGCATGAGCTCCTCGCGAGCGGTCGGCTTAGACGACGTGCCATTGTCAGCTGTGAGGGAGTGTTACCCAGTCATTGGACCGCACCTACTGCGTATTGTCAACTTGTCTCTCTCGTCTGGGATTTTCCCAGAGCAGTGGAAGACTGCATGCATTGTTCCCATCCACAAATCTGGCGACCCACTGATCCCGGCCAACAACAGGCCAATTTCGTTGCTTAGTGTACTATCCAAAATTTTGGAAAAAGTTGTCTGCACACAACTCTGCGCCTATCTGAGGGAAACAGGTATTTTACATCCATCCCAATATGCATATAGATCACGCCATTCAACAGAGGATGCCGTGCTGGTCGCAGCCGAGCGATTAGTCAAAAACATCGACGAAGGTAAAATTTCGTCGGTAACTGCGGTTGATTTGTCGAAAGCGTTCGACAGCGTGGACCACGAAATTCTCCTCACCAAGCTGTCATGGTTTGGCATAGACACGAAATGGTTTCGGTCCTACCTGACAGGTCGCAGTCAGATAGTGCGCGGCGGTAAACTGACTCTCCCGGTAACATGTGGCGTCCCCCAAGGTTCAATCGTTGGCCCCATTCTCTTTATTCTCTTCACCAACGATCTCTACGGATATATCACCCAAGGTAGCCTCATTTCCTATGCCGATGACACCGTGCACTTGGATTGTGCGACATCTGATGCGACTGGCCTCTCCGCTCTAAGCAATAGGCTAGAGCTCACCATGCGCGAGCTCCAGACCTGGTTCGGTGCTAACTCCCTCAAAATGAACGAAAATAAAACCGACTTTATGCTCGTCGGCTCCAAGCTAAATTTAAAAAGATCGGCAGACTTTCACCTTCATATCAACGGATCGGAGACAGTCGCTTCAAAGAACATTAAAATGCTCGGTGTGGTAGTCAACGCAGACCTATCTTGGGAAGCACATGTCTCGCATACGGTAAAAAAATGCAATGGCATTCTCATCTCACTGTACAGAATTCGACACTACTTCACACCCGGGGCCCTCAAAACCATCGTTCAAGCATACGTCTTTCCGCACCTCACCTATTGTATCTGCGTGTGGGGAGGAGCGACCAAAGAACAACTACACAAAATTCAAAAGGTGGTCAATTTCGCGGCTCGCATTGTCACTGGCTCCAGGAAATTCGACCACATCACACCTGCATTACAATCGCTAGGATGGCAGAGGATCGAGGCCCTAGTGGGTCACAGGGATGCCCTGAAGGTGTACAAGGCTCTGAGATACGAGGACTCCCCCTCGGAAGTTCGGGCACTTTTTACGCCTCGGACAGCCGTGTCTGCCCGCTCGACACGCGCCGCCGACCGCGGCAGCTTGCAGCTGCCCAAATGCAGGTTGGCCTCCACACAGAAGGCTTTCTCATACAGAGCGGCAGCTGCCTGGAACTGCCTGCCCGTTGCAGCTGTCGCCGCCCCCACGCTAGGCGCTTTTAAGAACATCGTATGCAAGCTCGAAAACTGACCGGTGTGTACGGAATGCGCGTTCCTATTTGGTACTCAAACCTAACTGCGCGTAAATATATATATATATATACATATATCCCACATGCTCTCTCCCTACACGCGTCCTTCCTGCTGTACTGTATGGCGCTCGCCTGTTTCGTTCTCGCCGATTGCATGTATGTATGACATTGTACGCGTGTGCGCTGTTTGCAGACGAACAACTGCGTTCCCTGTTTTGTTTCTCCTGCTCTCGGCGACTGTGTGACTGCGTAGTGCCTGTAAACCGTTCCTGAAAAGCCTGCTCTGCGGGATGGCAGCGGTAAATACATACATACATACTTGCACCTATAACTCAGATCACACTGAATCCCGCCGTCCATCAATCCCGCCGCGCATGGCTAGCGTTACCGGATGTTAATTAATTCAGTTGCCGCCTCTCCCATCTACCCTGGCTACATGTTTTACTTCATCCGCCACCGGGTTTTGGTCTGGAATACGGCAAGATGCGGTGACATCGATACAAGGATCAATTATATATTGTTCAATTATGCTGCTAGACACCCGAATCCGAAATATGTGGACGTTTTGTGCTTCGATAATTAAAACAAGTTTAAATATTTAGCATCTTGAAACAAATTAACTGTCAAAATCAATGATATTGAGGATTTATATATTTCACATATTGATGCATTTATGAAACGACAATTTCACGAATATATACAACCAGAATATGCCACAATACGTGTAAACGTCACAAATTATGTCTCAGTTCAGAGCCCTGAAATGTAATACATTAAAAATACCACTGCTAGTCTGTCACCTTTCAATGCGTCCATGCGGTATGAACGGTATGCAGTGGGTGGCTTATTTTTTCGCACACGCTGGGACCTGGGCCCACTTAAATTGTATTCTGGGCCAGGTTTAGCTTTGCTAACCGCACAGCCCGGACGCCTATATTGCGTGCGTGGTGCGTCCGTGCGAGGCACCCCCGCTTAATACCATTACGGGACCGTTCATAAATTACGTTACGCTATTTTGACTATTTTTCAACCCCCCCCCCCATGTTACGCTGATTTCCCTATCTAAATACATTGGGGTTACGCTCGGCTGGCGACCCCCCCCCCTCAGCGTAACGTAATTTATGAACGGTCCCTACTAATCGATGGCACTATACACTACAGCCGCGCCAGCTGCTGTTAGTACCGGCATTCTCCAGCCGCGCCAGCGTGGTACTGACAGCCGCGCCAGCGCGCGGCTGTAACCTGGCCCAGCCCTGGGCCCTGGCCCCCATATTAATATTTGGCATTCGTCCGGCGCCGCGTTGACGCGTGGCGCGAGGAAATCTTCCCCATAGGGTTGGCATGGATTCACCATAGTCGCGGAAAGTTCACCGTCATACCCCATAGGATAGCGTTATTCACCGGCGCCCCTGCGAATGAGGTTTCCGCGGCGATGGTGAATCTGGCCGATAGGTCACAATATTTTCTAGTGACATTGAAACGATTTTACTTCCCGAAAAGGCGCAGTTCCGTACCATGCATATTACACTGAAAGTTTTAACATTTCCACTTGTTAAAAAATGTATGGCGGCGGACACTCTCCCCGTCCCCGGGGACGATGGCTGGTATTTAGAAAAACTAGCAGCTGCTTAAAACCAAGCAGTAACTCACAGCACTAGCTCTTGCTTCAAAACGAGCAAGAGCTAGTGCTCTGAGTTACTGCTAGTTTTTGAGCACCTGCTACCGCCTCTGTTCGGTGGTGAACGACGCGCATGCGCACTGCGCATTTTCAACGGTAGAACACACAGTAGACTTCTACTGTATGCTCTACCGCTGAAAATTAGCGGTGCGCATGCGCATCGCACGCCACATTGAGACATGTAGATCACATGACAGCCAAGTGCACCGGTATCCTTGTCGCACTGAGCCACGCCCGAAATGTATTACCAGCGAGGACTCTGAAAATCATAGTGCAGGCATTGGTACTGTCCGTCATCAGGTATTGCATGAGCGTTTATGGGTCGAGTGTGGTCCAGAGGCTATCAGCGATACCATCGGTCCGCTTGCCCGCCAGCTGCACGACCATAACACCCGTCACGCCGACCGTATTACACTGCCGCGAATACGTACGGAGGCCGGCAGGCGTCGACTCTGCAGTAGGGGAGTTACCATGCTTAACGGCCGCTACCTGGCCGTTACATCTACATCGTTCCGTGCGAGTTTAAAACGTGCCATTTTGTCCGATCGTCCATGAGGACTCGATGCATGTGCGGGGGCGACGCATGTCTTGGACTGAGCGATACCATGTTGTTCTATTTTTTATCATTGTCATGTTTTAACTTTCTGACGTGCCAGGTGAAAAGCCACCGTTGATGTGGACCATTGGTGAAATACATCAGTATCAGTATCAGTAACATTCACCCGATCGCTGGCCGCCGATCAGAGCTGCCTGGCACGCACGAGCTGTTGCTTAAAAACAAGCACCTGCTCAGAAACAAGTTATAACTAGTCAAGGGCGGCGCCACCGGGGGGGATGGGGGGGACGGCAGCCCACGGGACACTATTAATATTTTTGGCGCCGGGCGGCAGCCCACGGGACACTTCTCGGGACTCCATTGAAGGTAAATACGCAAATTGTAGCAGTTGGGGCCCCTCAGACCATCTGAAGGCTCACCTCAGACAGTCTGGGGCCCCCTGGCAGCCTGGTGGGCCCCCTCAGACCACGTGAAGGCTCACCTCAGACAGTCTGGGGGCCCCGGGCAGCCTGGTGGGCCCCCTCAGACCAGCTGAAGGCTCACCTCAGGCAGTCCGGGGGCCCCCGGTCAGCCTGGTGGGCCCCCTCAGACCGGTTCAGGCTCACCTGAGGCAGCATGGGGCCCCGGGCAGCCTGGTGGGCCCCTCAGACCACATGAAGGCTCACCTCACGCAGTCTGGGGCCCCCGGGCAGACTGGTGGGGCCTCAGACCACCTGAAGGCTCACCTCAGACAGTCTGGGGGCCCCGGGCAGCCTGGTGGGCCCCTCAGACCACCTGAAGGCTCACCTCAGGCAGTCCGGGAGCCCCCGGCCAGCCGGGTGGGCCCCCTCAGACCGGTTCAGGCTCACCTGAGGCAGTCTGGGGGCCCGGGCAGCCTGGTGGGCCCCTCAGACCACATGAAGGCTCACCTCACGCAGTCTGGGGCCCCGGGCAGACTGGGGGGCCTCAGACCACCTGAAGGCTCACCTCAGACAGTTTGGGCCCCGGGCAGCCTGGTGGGCCCCTCAGACCACCTGAAGGCTCACCTCACACAGTCTGGGGCCCCCGGGCAGACTGGTGGGCCCCTTCAGACCACATGAAGGCTCACCTCAGACAGTCTGGGGCCCCGGGCAGCCTGGTGGGCTCCCTCAGACCAGCAGAAGGCTCACCTCAGACAGTCTGGGGTCCCCCGGTCAGCCTGGCAGGTGGGGCCCCTCAGACCGGCTCAGGCTCACCTGAGGCAGTCTGGGGGCCCGGCAACCTGGTGGGCCACCCTCAGACCAGCTGAAGGCTCGCCCCAGATCCAGTCTGGAGGGCCCGGGCAACCTGATGGGCCCCCTCAGACCAGCTGAAGGCTCCCCTCAGGCAGTGTGGGGGCCAAAGTCGGCCTCTACGCGTGTAGTTGTACGGGGCCGAAGCCGACAAAAATGTATCATGAAGACTTCCCTTCGCCCAAATTTGGTAGCGTGAAGATTCATACAAAACTTTAAGTTCATACAAAACGCCTATCTCAACAATCAAATATAAATGTTTATAAAACTCAAAATCCTATATCAACAATGATCAATGTAAAAGTGTAATGTCAAATGGTATAACAAGTGTTTGTTCTGGGCTACCATACCTACGCACAGTGCAAAAGAGGTGAACCCCCACGACGCCCTCTTGGGCGCCGAAGGCGCCCCTTTCTTCCGGGAAAATAGGGCGCTATTGCCTGCCAAGTGCATTAAATGGTTTTTAAATTATCAAAAAATTCGCGCGGCTTCGCAGCGCGTCTGTCAGTGACCGAATTTTCGCCGCGAAGCGGCAATTTTTTCAGGATCAAGGGCACCCCCACGACGTCCTCTTGGGCGCCTTCGGCGCCCCTTTCTTCCGGGAAAATAGGGCGCTATTACCTGCCAAGTGCATTAAATGGTTTTAAAATTATCCAAAAATCGCGCGGCTTCGCCGCGCGTCTGTCAGCGATATAATTTTCGCCGCGAAGCGGCAATTTTTTCAGGATCGACGGCACCCCCACGACGCCCTCTTTAGCGTCGAAGGCGCCCCTTTCTTCTGGGAAAATGGGCGATATTGCCTGCCAAGTGCATTAAATGGTTTTTGAATTATCACAAAATTCGCGCGGCTTCGCCGCGCGTCTGTCAGTGAACGATTTTTTCAGGATCAAGAGCACCCCCACGACGTCCTCTTGGGCGCCACCGGCGCCCCTTTCTTCCTGGAAAATAGGGCGCTATTACCTGCCAAATGCATTAAATGGTTTCAAAATTATCCAAAATTTGCGCGGCATCGCCGCGCGTCTGTCAGCGATCGAATTTTCGCCGCGAAGCGTCAATTTTTCAGGATCGAGGGCACCCCCACGACGTCCTCTTTAGCGCCGAAGGCGCCCCTTTCTTCCGGGAAAATAGGGCGCTATTGCCTGCCAAGTGCATTAAATGGTTTTAAAATTATCAAAAAATTCGCGCGGCTTCGCCGCGCGTCGGTCAGTGATCGAATTTTCGCCGCAAAGCGGATATTTTTTGCCCCCCCCTGGAGGAAATGGCGCCCCGACAATCGCCCCCCCCCCATTTGTTTCTGGTTGCGCGCCTGGGTATATACATAATATGTATATATAGAGATGTATGGTCATCATTAATCATCATCTAGACTTGGCCATTGTTGTCATTACAGTATTTTGGATCATAACATTTGTGCTACATGCCCCCTGAAACACATGCCATGAATAGAATGTCACCACTTAGTAGCATAAGAACGTAATATATGATCAAAATTCGACCTGAATAGTCACTGCTGGCAAAATGCAAAATTTGACATTGGGGCCCCCAGCCAAGTTGGGGCCCCCTACTCAGAATGCCCCCCCCCCCTTGAGCAAATCCTGGCTACGCCCCTGGCCATAGCAGGGCCCCTTTTGCCAGTGGGCCCCTTTTGGTGGAGGGCCCCCTTCGGAATCGTCCCCCCCAATTGAAAGTATGTGGCGCCGCCCTTGTAGTAGAACTAGCACCTGCTTAAAAACAAGCAAGTGCTCGTGCTAACTTTTCTAAATACCAGCCAATGTCAGGCAGTGTTGGAAAAGTGGCTGCGTTCCCAATTTTTTGGACCTAGGAAATTTAGTTCTGCCAAAAGTTGTACTGGATAAAATGAGTTTTTTTGTTCTGCCACCATTGCTTTTGTCATTGGACATTACATTGACATTGACATTGGTTATGTCAGTTCAGCACGATGAGCCAGCCAAGTCGTCAGAAGTATTACCACGACTTGGCCATTTGCTCTGCTCATGGCTCACGGACTGGTCAGGGGCTCAGCTCAAAGGGCACTAGCTGTAATGTCGCTAGTCGAAATGTAATACTAGTTCAACCGTAGCACTAGCTGAAACGTCGCTAGCTCAAACTCACACTAGCCGAAACGTCACTAGCTCAACCAGGGTGGAATCATTCATCTTTAGCCGTAGACGTCGTTCGCCATCACGTCAATAACCTGGGAAGGCGACTGCTCATAGCAGGCAACATTCCAGACATGCTACTGCTTATGACTGTATGTCTCCATTCCCGCAGGATCTGCGAAGCCCAGACGTGAACGATTGGACACATAGTAGCACACAAGCCGCCTGCCGATCTTGACCTGGAAGGAATAGAAACAGAATTAGTGAAAAACTCCATGTTGCTTTTGTTCTGCGACCTCATTCCACCATTCTAACATAAATTTAAATCAATGCACTTGCAAAATTTGAAATTTTGTTCTGCGTGGCTGGAAATTTTTGTTCTGCGACTTCGGGTCACCAAACCACTTTTCCGACACTGATGTCAGGTCACGATCTGGACCCCAGATCCAGCATACGAGTATGCTCAGTCATATAGCCGTGCAAACATCCATGCGAATATGGGTCACATTCTCGCATACGAATCCTCCCGCAATTTTGCGTCAATAAGGAAAAATCGACAGTAAAGGGTCTCTGATTCAGCGCGGCGTATATGGTAATGCGCTCGGTCGCCGAGCTGACACTTTTGCCTGGGGCGGGGCACAGCGCGGGTCAGATCGCCGGGCCAGCTGCGGCAGAGAGGGATGGAATGCAGGGGTGCCCAACCTGCCCACGGTGGGCCTGGAGGTGTCGGAATTGTCATTGAACGTGACCTATATCATTCGAAAGCTGAGATTCTGTAGATTACGAATATCCAATCCGCTTGTTCGTAGATTTGCGTCCTTTTTTTAATCCACACTTTATATGCGCTCAAAGCCCCACTTTTGCGCGCAGATCCTGGCCGTTTGGATTGCCGCATACTTATTATTTTTATATCGTTGGATAGGTGAGACTCTGAGCTACAAATCATTAATAGTGACCTTTTGGCCTCAGACGCTTGCAAACGCTTGTTATTGCCGCCGGCGTGTTCGCGTTTTCGGCATTCCGCACGGGTCACTCAAAACGACCCGCTACGGAGGGGTCATTCGACTCAAATGCTCAGGAACTATGGGTGCTGGCACAAAAAATGACACTTGTGGTGAAAGCCTTGTTATACATATATGTTTGGAAGAAGTTAAAGCCATATTCGACGTCGGCATCATGAAAATTTTCGGTTCTCTTTGTAGATATTGCCTATTTCAGCCCCTTTCGGGGCCATGACCGGGCCAGCTGTGTCAGAGGCTGTACCCAGGCCTCATTATCGCTGCACCGACGACGCGCTGCGGTCAGCGGCCGCCGACTGCTGCTGGGAGGGCGGAGCATTGGTGACGCGTTCTGGGTTGGCACAGTCTCCGACAGCGCGCCCGGCCGCCTCGGTCGCAACCGAGGGAAAACGGGGAAGTCTTTACAGATATCGGCGAAATTTTTCCCGATCCAGATGTCGAAAACGACTGAGACTTCTCCACATCATTCCTGTATGACCATGGAATAACACCCAGTGTTGTTTTTCCGGTTAACGCCCATAGTTCCTGAGCATTTGAGTCGAATGACCCCTACGTAGGGCTCGTTTTGAGTGACCCGTGCGGAATACCGAAAACGCGAACACGCCGGCGGAAATAACAAGCGTTTGCAAGCGTCTGAGGTCAAAAGGTCACTATTAATGATTTATAGCTAAGGGTCTCAGCTATCCAACGATATCAAAATCACAGTTATACAGCCATCCCAAGGGCCAGGATCTGCGCGCAAAAGTGGAGCTTTGAGCGCATATAAAGTGTGGATTAAAAAAGGACGCAAATCTACGAACAAGCGGATTGGATATTCGTAATCTACATACTCTCAGCTTTCGAATGATATATGTCACGTTCAATGACAATTCCGACACCTCCAGGCCCACCGTGTGCCTGACCTAACAGGGCTGTCCCATGTAGTTCTGCGTGTTGTCGTCGATCAGACACTGATGCGTTTGCATTGTTTCAGGAAAACTCACTGAAGACTGTAAATGTAATGTTTCATTTCTGAGCGGCCAGAAGAGACATGGCATGCGCACTATTGGCTCGTACCAGCATGCCCACTCAGACTTAGCATGTACGCAGCATGACCTCACCACCCCGTGGGATCCGGAAACGTTTGGTACGTGAATGGTGGCAGACCTGTGTGCTTGCTACAGTTTAAATATTTGCATAATGATTGAGCAAGGCTTGTTTTTGGTTTAAGACTGTGCTTGCAAGGTGCCTGTGGTAACAACCTCTGTCATTGGTTCAGATTGATTCGAAAGGATTATGCTGTTGAAGATAGCTTTGAAGTGGGCCAACTAATGGTTCGGGATTCAGTTTTGTTGTGTTTCGTGTTTAGATAATGTTATAGCAGCCAGGTACATAGTTGAGTGATGAATGTCAGTCATTGCACAGTGGGGCATAATCCGATTTAGCCTGAATTAATGCGAAATACAAATTTTCGAATTTCTAACTTTTTCGATAGGGATGGGTGTAAAAATGTCTGAATTTATCAGATACATTCACCAAATCGATATTCGAGCAACGCAAATTACCAAAAAAGACGCTCAAAGGTGGCACATCGATCAAGCTGACAAATGTACTGCGCACGCGGCTAAGTAGCCACCTATGATGTATTGGTCTCCCGAACCCGACCGAGGCAAGCTACGACTGAATGCTTATTATCTCTGAGTTTGTTGATCCTCAGGCCCTCTTAATGAGAGGTTGGACATTTCCTTCCTCAATTTGCACATGCTTTGATGATGTTTGTTGTGAGCACCCAAAAACAGTGCCACTGAAGAGTACGTGTGCTGTTTATAATGTGAGATTCAACTACGATTTCCACCTGCTTCCACGCCAAAAACAGGTTCATTCGACTCACTGGTTCATGGTATATGTCTTCCATGTTGAATTAGCTGCACCTTCTTGCACCCATTTTAACGGTATATTAACGGTATATCAGGCAGCAATTAATTCAGGCTAAATCGCGATTTGCCCCACTGTGCGGTGGCATAAGGGCAATTCCATGACAAATCACCAAGGTAGGGGTCAAATTGTTCACCATCACATCTCCGATTTTTATCAAAATTGGTGTATGGGGTTATCTGTGGCGCTGATTTCGATTCTGACAATATTAGATTCGTAGGTCAAAGGGGTCACGAGATACAGGTCATCAAAAATTTCAGGTCATGGCGAAACTACATCTATACATGGCCTGATATCTCCGTGATAACAATTTCCAGGATAATAAAACTATGCATCATTGGAAAGAGGAATATATAAGCAGTTTATCAAAAAAAATTGACCTTCTCGGGTCACTTTGAAAATTTGACCTCGTGACCTAGTTTTAAGGTCACGATTTTGTACAATGACCCTATTTTGATTTTTTTGATTTTTTGCTGAAATACTGCTTGTACAATTACCTAAGTCATGGCGTATGATTGGTTTTGTGACGCGAGCACCGTAAGGGTCACAGAGGTCACATATGACATAATGACCTGACCTCGAAATTAAGGTTTTGACAGTATAGCATAACATGGTCAATATGGGTGTCATTTAAAAGGCACCGGCCACTCGAACACTGTCATATGACATTTTCCTTCACAAAGTTGTACGGCATCACCGCATTGACTTAGCAATGCGTGTATAACGGCATTAAATCTCGCCGGATAAGAGGGGGATGCCCTCGCCGGACGAGGGGGATGCCACCCCAGACGGTTTTCTGGAATAGCCGAAAAACGAATAGGGACAGGAAGCTGAAATTTGGTATAGCTGAGGGTTCATTCAAGGCGGATGTTTTGACCCCGGGGTCAACTTTCGGTCATGTCAGGTCACTGACCTATGACGTCATTTCTGAACCTCTGCACGGCCGTTTTTGTCAGAGACGTCGGAAAATCGCAATCATCGCAATTAACGGCAGTCAATCACATCGACAATGTAAGTTTGGGTCAAACCAGGTGTAAACAGAGGACGTCTATGCATTCCAACAGGTCCGTGACCTTTTCGAGGTCAAACGAGGTCACTGACCTAAGATGACCTCGGGTGACCTTTTTGACCTGGTGACCTCCCTGGGGTACTTTGGGGCGCTGATTCCGAATCTGACATCCATTTTGCACTATTCCGGTCCGTTTAGGTCGGTTGCATGGCCGTCGTAATCAGGGTTGGCAAATTTTAGCCAGCGCCTGGTTTTAACCGGTTTAAACCATGGTTTTAACCGGCTGGCTAAAATTAATATTATCCACCTAGTGGTTTTAACCGGCTAAAATTAAATGATGATTGAATTTTAGCCACTTACGGCTTTTTGTCGTGAATTGTAAAATGTATCATTAACTATTTTAAAATGCCTGCCGAAAGCATAATGTTTCATTTAAGATTAAAATTGCAGATATTGGGGTCAAACAAAATGTACCTACCCACTATATAGGTACTTATTAGGCACGGCAATATGCAGGAGTCCAAGTTGCCACTTTTTTCCAAAAATGAAATCCTGCCCCGCCACTGCCACCACAAATTTTGCTCAAAATCCTGCCACCGCAGAAATGATGCACCACCACCACACACCGCAATATTCCCTGCGTCAAAGATTCAATATTCACTGCAAAAAATATGTATTATAACACCTTAAATCTCCTTTATAAATGGCAAACTGATTTCGTTTGAAATGCATGGATAAGAAAACCATTGGTGCTACACACGTAACCGATATATCTGCAGAATCAGCATGACGTGAGGAAGGTTTATGTATATTTTCATCCATATCGGACAGCTATAATTTTCAAATTCATTGTGAAAGCGTCAAGTTAGTTAAGAACGACACGATATTTGTATTTGGTGGCCTCGATTTTCTGCATATGTGGCGCTCTTGTGACAAACCGCTTTCGCGATAACCGGCCACATCAGGCGTCGCACGAAAAAACTAAAAACATATTCGGAATCAGCGCGTCATGGAGTGTCCTAGGCTGCCCCCCCAAAAAAAAAAAAAAAAAGAAACACCCCACCCATTTTTTTTTTTACACGGCCGTTGATCTGCGCATGCGCATCAACCTACTGGCACCTACTTTTCCGATTTTACGTTTTCCGGGCGCCCTACGGCCCGCTACGAGAGGGTAGCCCCGCAGGGTAGGTCAGGTTAGGTTATGTTATATATATATATAGGTTATATATATAACATAACCTAACCTGACCTAACCTGACCTACCCTGCGGGGCTACCCTCTCGTAGCGGGCCGTAGGGCGCCCGGAAAACGTCAAAAACGGCAATCACGTTTTGGGCCCTGTGACGCCCGGGCAACGCCGGGTAGCACTGCTAGTAATGTTATAAATGATACATAATACTAGAATAAGACAGGCTGAAGATATGCACATTTTCAGCACACCTGAACTAAGCCAAATTTCACACCCTCAGCATCTTCAGGCTGAATGCTACCTCAGCCTCCTGGCTCTCTTACCTGGTTCTCTTACCTGGTTGGGTTCCTGTATACCGGGTAGATGGATGCAACTTGGATACGGCACTAGGATTGTAGGAACCCTGAATTATAAGACGCGCCAGTCCCAGTAGAGACAATCCAGTCTACATTTCATACACAGAGTGACTGGAATTATGCGTCTTCCAAGTTTATCGTCACATAACTAAGCTATGTTGCAAGAGTAAGTCACTTATTCAGGCGGTAATCCTAACTAATGTGAGTCCGAACAATACCATCAGTTCCTAACAGGAGACTAAAATACATAAAATTACACAAAAGCATAGAGTTCACTTCGGATACAAGTTTCTAGCTTACTTTTAAAGCTCGATAAATCGGGAGCACACACAGTGGATTCAGGCAGTGAATTCCACAACCGAATGCAGCGAACAGTGAAGAAGCGTTTTCTGATATCAGTCCTCGTGAATGACGGGAATATTTTATAACGATGGCCTCTAGTACGTGTTTGGGGAGGCAATTCAAACAATTCATTTGGACAAACACATGAATTGCCATTGAAAATTTTCCAGCATTGAATGAGGTCGGCACGCAATAGCCTACCCTGCACAGAATACAACTTCAAGTTCTGTAGACGTTCTCCATAGCTTAACCTATTCCTGGAGGGGGGGGGGCAGATTCTGCCCTCCCGGTGGTTTTTCGCATGCCGCCCAAAAACGGTTCATCGCAGCGCCACGAAATTTTGGGAGTTTTCCTATAATTGCTGTCCGGATGTGGTGTCAAAATTTTGAAAAAATCGCTCCGCCATAGGCGGGTCCAGGGGGGGGGGATAAAGTGGGGCATGTTCCCAGACTTTGTCCATATTCCAGGCCTGTGTGCACGATGCACTATGTACCCTGAGACGGTATCTTGAGACGGTATCATATGATATATAATGAGCTTAGGGAACTTTTAGTGGCAGGGGCGGATCCAGGAACGCTTCCAAGGGGGTCAAAAGTGCCGGCCCTCCGGCGTTATTTCGGCCGTTTTTCACATTCATAACGGTGTAGCGCCGTTGTTTGTACGAATTTCGGTCTAAAATTTTGGCTGGGGGCATTTCAGACCCCATTCTTTCAGATTTTTTTTTGAAAAAACTCAAAAACAAAATCATATTTTTTTCCAAAAAAAATTATTTTGAAAAATTTTAAGTGCCATATTTTGGTTTGTAACCATCCAAAATATCGTCATGTACATTTTTGGCTGCATAGTACCAATAGAATTGTGGTTACAGGGAGCAATAACGACATAGCCGTAAATACCGATTTCCCCCCCTGTTTAGTCCGCTGAAGGCGCCCCTGCGAAAAATTTTCGATTTTTGGGATGTACATCATGTAGTTAAGACCACGCCGGTTCGTTTGAGCCCACTCCGGAGTCTCTAGGTCGAGCGGTTCCCGAGATCTCTGGGGGGGGCAGAATCTGCCCCCCCCCTCCAGTTAACGTCAATCTGACCGCCCTCCAGGAATAGGGTTAACGTACGTAGGCCCTCAATATGTTTAGTCCATCTCCTCTGTACTCTTTCTAAGCGCCGTAAGTCTTCTAGGTATCCAGTATCTGCTGCTATTGGCTGAGACAATAGCAACAGAGCTCAATAGCCTGCCATAAACAAGCATTTATTTTGATGTCTGGTATGTCAATTGTCACAAATTAACTGTTGCCATCAAGAAATGCCCAAAATTGGATACAAGCCTGCATCATAATTCATAGGTTTGCACCTACATCAACATGAGGCGGAGGCCACAGCCCACTGGAGGAAAGCAGGTTGCTATTTTTATCAGTCTCTGTATCAACAAAATAGCATTTGCAATGAATATTTTGCGCGAATAGCCTCTCCCAGCGCATCCCAATCCATAGCGCATGCCGACCTCTCAAATGTAAACAAAGCAAGTATTACTTGCGTCAGCTGACCTAAGGCTGACGTCATAATATGGAAGCGCAATACATGTCGACGAAACCAGCGCTTTTGTTTCAATTAGATAGGATAGGACAGGTGAAGCCAAGCCCGAAGATAAATTATGTGACATCACGTATGCTGAGCAAATCACGATTCTCCTAGACCTAAAACGTCTATCTTGATTGGACTACCCAGATTACGTCCCTCACCCCTCCACCACTTGATGCTCCCGCGTGGCCCTGGATATAAATTATGTTGATCTCATCAGAGGTTGGCATCCCCGGGGAAGGGGAGTGTGTTAGGTTGCCTGGGAAAGCCACATTAGTAATTGGGAGAGGCAGACAATTCCTACAGATAGAATGTAGGAATTAACTGCCTTACTCTGACAATCATTTTGTAGCTTTTTGTCGTTGGCTATACCTACCTATATTTAATCATAAATTGGTGAGGTCCTGAGGGACGAGGGTTGGTCATTTGTACCTACGTACCTGAGTCCTGAACAACATGAAGGTTGTAGTTGCATTTTTACCAACTGCATGGATTATTTATCAAACATATTTAGCCACTTCCCAGCAAATTATGTGTTTGCATTGCGTGGACCAGTATTTAGTGATGCACCGCAGAAAGACTCGTGAACCATATTTTAGAGCTGACAATCCCGCAAAAGCACCACAGGACTTGCGGGATTTTGGCTCGCGGGACTGCGGTGCATAAATGTGGCAACTCTAAATAGACATGTCCTACAAAAATAAGGTTATCTAAAAATAATAATTTTAGCCGGCTTTTATTAATAAAAGCCGGTTTAAACCGGCTTTTATTAATAAAAGCCACTGGCTGGCTAAAATTCAATTTTAGCCGGCTTTTATCCAACCCTGGTCGTAATTCATGTCATTTTGAGCTGTCATGACCTTTGACCTGACCTGACCTGCATATTTGAACTGAAGGTATGTTCAATGGTACCATTGGATTCGTAAGGCTTCTAGGACTCCTGTGGATCTTGTCCCGTCTCTCTAACTGCATAACTCTGTGATCTGTGGCCGTTGAAACGAAAAGTTTCCGATTTCCACGAATTTCGGGTCATTGACCTGACCTGGGAGGTCACCGGTTGACCCAAAACCTTAAAACCGGATACGGCTGGCTTCCTCTCGTGACGGCCGACACGCTCGTTTTTTCCCCGAGGCTCTAGCTCAATTAGGAGCGAAACGGCGAGGGGGTCCCTACCACCCCCCCCCCTCGGCCGAGGCGTTAGTAGAAAACCGTTAGGTCCGGCGAGGGTTAATGAACACGCGCCCTGGGTGGGGGTGGGGGTTAACATAGCGTAACTTAGCGCCGTTAGCCACGCCGCTATTTTGACAAGTGTTCAACCCCCACCCCTATGTAACAGACTTCAGGTGTAATCTATGTGTCAGCCACTTCGACGTTATTGGTCAATACGTTACGCTCGGAATCTGGCACGCTCGTAGCCAAGTATTCAATAGACTGTAGGTGATTGTAAAGGTAGGTTTCACAAGAAACCGCACAGCTAGCGCTATGTTTTCTTTAACACGCGCACTGGAAGGGGGGCACTTTTGTGCCCCCCCACATGTTTTTCCAAAATATCTCGGAAACGCGAAGGAGGAGGCCGCTGATTTTTGGGGGCATTATAGTCAATTGCTGAGCGGATCGTTTGCCGTATTTTTGAAAATCGGTCGATACATTTTTGAGTTATTGACATTTGAAATCCATGTCGGACATTTCGTCACGCAGACAAATGCGTGTTTTGCGACAGCACAAGCATTGTACGTTATATATGGCGAATGAATACTGTGATCTGACATCATTTGAGTCTTTTGAGTATAACTGAAGTGAAATATTGTGTAAAAAAGTCAAAAATAAAAATAACATAAATGTCAATTTTGACCCTTTTTACACATTTGACCTCATTGTGAAGACTAGTGTCATTACGCATTTGACACAATGTAGACCACCGGTGCCGTCACCCATCCTGAAAGTTTCATCCTTCTGGCTCCGATAGGGGCCGAGATCGAGGGGCAGTATAAGCGCCCTCTCCTTCCAGTGCGTTGGGCAAGCGTTAGCGCTCAACCCCCTTCCAGTGCGCGTGTTAACGAAAGCTTCTTTCGGTTATTGCCTGAAGATAGCTGCAAGTAATTGTACTCATCTGCAATGTGCGTAAAATATTCCGAAAACCATGAGTGGTGGGCATGTTATCCAACCCCATCCACCGCACTGCGGTGTAGCACCTCATGATACCGGCGGGGCCATTTTCACACCCTCGCCCGGCGGGGGGTCCTAAAACGACCCCCTACTAACTTTTGAACAAAGAGAGATAGAGCAACGCGGTAAAAACCAGCGTGTTGCCCGTCACGTAAGCAACTCAACGGTATCCGAATTTTTGGTTCCAGGTCAACAGGTGACCTCCCAGGTCACGGTAATGACCTCAAAGTTGACATGCCAAAATATGTCGAAATTTTATTTGCGATATAGTTTCCAAAGTTATGAACATAAATCGATTCCGTAAGCAGCAGTGTGTTTGTGGTTGTCTCAGCTATCCGAAAATGTATGGGTCTTTGGGTCTAGGTCAATGGATGACCTCTCAGGTCACGAAAATGACACCATAGCAGATTTTCAATGGGAGGCATGAAGGAGTTGCTAGGAAGGTGTTGCCTAGGAAGGAAGGTGTTGGCTAGGAAGGTGTTGCCTATTTGGGGTTGCGGTGACCTTAGTTCCCAAGGTCACCGCCAGGGGCGCTGATATCGTTTGACGGAAATCGCTCCTTGTCGAAAACTACTTCAGCTAGAGCCACCAAATTTGGTGTGCAAGTATGCGGGGACATGATCTACCTTACCGTTTCATTGTGGCGGCCGCGGTAGTTTCTCAGGGTCAACGCTAGAGGCGCGCATGTCTGTTTCGAATTTCTCCGACCCAGCGTGACCTTGACCTACAAATTGTCTTTACAGTAAGTCAAACGATGTTCGTCAAAGTAATGTTGACATGGTTGATCGCAATAAAACATTGTCTCCGAGTGTATCATTATTCGTATACAAAGGTACAATTACATTTGCCGTCATTGTTTGATTACACGGTTGACCTAGCATGACCTCTGATGACCTGACCCTTCAGATACACGACGAGCAGGTCATTGCCACCTGAATCGAAGACATGTATGAAATGAACACGTAACACAACATTCTAAAACCCAATTTCCCACGAACGAAATGTTTTGTTCGATTTAGCGGAAAACATGCCTGACATGACCTCGACAAAAAGGTCAAAGGTCACGACCTGTTGCATGAAAAATTCCGAAAATTTTACTCAAAGTGTAAAAATGTACAACACTCAGCTACTGAAAAAATCAGCGCTCTATCTCTCGTAACTAAAAAGTTATTCAAGAAAAACCTCAGGGGTGGTCCTAAAACGACCCCCCCCCGCCGGGCGAGGGTTAATATAATGTATGTTAAATAAACGTATATTGTAGGAAATCATCCCATGACAGTGTTGTACTAATCAGCACCTTCTAAATGACACCCATATTGACCATGTTATGCAATACTGTCAAAACCTTAATTTCTAGGTCAGGTCATTATGTCATATGTGACCTCTGTGACCCTTACGGTGCTCGCGTCACAAAACCAATCATACGCCATGACTTAGGTAATTGTACAAACAGTATTTCAGCAAAAAATCAAAAAAATCAAAATAGGGTCATTGCACAAAATCGTGACCTTAAAACTAGGTCACGAGGTCAAATTTTCATAAGTGACCCGAGAAGGTCAATTTTTTTTTGATAAACTGCTTATATACTCCTCTTTCCAATGATGCATAGTTTTATTATCCTGGAAATTGTTATCAATGAGATATCAGGCCATGTATAGATGTAGTTTCGCCATGACCTGAAATTTTAGATGACCTGTATCTCGTGACCCCTTTGACCTACGAATCTAATATCATCAAAATCGAAATCAGCGCCACAGATAACCCCATACATCATTTTTTATCGAAATCGGAGGGATGGTGGTGAACTTGCCTTGGTGATTTGTCATGGAATTGCCCATAAGTGACCGTCTGTATCGTGTCTGATTGCAGAAACCGCATCTTGCTCAGCATGGCTCGCTAGCTGCATTAAACCTTCCCTTCCTTGGTGTTTTCTCCACATCTCAGCACTGTGCCATGTCAAACACATTAACCCTCGTATGGGGTCCCTGACAGGCCCCCTGAGGTTTTTCTGGAATAACTTTTGAGCTATTTGGCGCACGTTGATGAAATTTTCGGTAACTGAGTTTGGAACAATTCTACGTGTGCTTGCAAAATTTTAAGTATATACCATCGGTAGTTCGTGACCTGTGACCCTTTTCTCAAGGTCATGTCAAATGCGTTTTGCGTAAAAGTGCATTCTTCCGTATATTTCACGCGTGCTGGGCACCGTACAGGTCAAAATATGTATCAGTGGACCACAATATCGCATCCCAAGAGCAATCTGACCTTTTCAAGGTCATCCAGGTCATTGACCTCGGATGACCTCGGATGACCTTTTTCGACGTTGGGTCAACTCTAGGGTATTTTGGGACGCTGATTCCGAATTTCACATCCATTTTACACCTATCCCAATCGATTGGGTTCATTTCGTGGTCGACAGGTGTCGTTCAGTTCACGCGATTTTCAGGTACGGAGGTCATTTCCGTGACCTGAGAGGTCATTGATTGACCCAAAATCAAAAACCCAGATATGTCCGAATAGCTGAGACAACGACGGACGTGCTCACGCTTACAGAATCGTTTTATCTCCGTAACTTTGGCAGTTATACGGCGCTGAATAATTACTACATATTTGGACATCGCCGGTTTGAGGTCATTGACCTGATCTGGAAGGTCACCGGTTGACCTGAAACATAAAACCCGGTGACCGTTGGCTTCCTCTCATGACAAGCAACGCGCTGGTTTTTCCCGCATCGCTCTATCTGTCTTAGTTCGGAAGTTAGCAGGGGGGGGCCTGTCAGGCCCCCCCCCCGTCTGGCGAAGGGAAAAAAAGGTCCCCGTCTGGCGAGGGTTAAGGCTACCGGTTCCTTGTCTCACTCAGTCTCAGGAACCCAGTCAGACAGACCAGAAAAATACAGACCCAGGAAGACAGCAAGAGCATGTGTATTTGAGCGCCAGACAAGCAAGAGCGAGTTTTTCAAATGACATACCTAGTAACACCGCGGTGGTAACAGTTTCAAACGTCCGATATTTAGGGATAGTCATGGAAGATCCAGCTAAGATTAAGGACAAGCAGTTCAAGTTGCGGGCAAGAAAACTAGGCAATCTGACTCGCCTGAGGCGGTCAGCATTTGTTATGATAGATGCAATGGCCAGAAAGACTGAGTTGAACAATGCAATGAATCAGTTAAATCTTGCTATTGGAGAGTTGACTGAAGCCAACGATGAGTATGGTCTCTTGTTAACTGATGAAGAAGAGAAGAAGAAGGCAGAACAGTATATAACGGGTGCAGAGAATGAGTATGAGGCTGCGGTGGAACGCATTAAGGATCACCTCATCAGCAGAAAGGATGAGGCTGCTTCAGTCGTGACAATTAAATCCACGACAGCCAAGACAGTGGCGTCTCAACAATCAGTGAAGTCGAAGGACGCTGAAATTGAGGCCAGAGTAAAGGAACTACGTGCCGTCCAACTAGAACGGCAGCTCAGACAAGAAAAGGAAGAGCAAGAGATGGTACGACAGCGAAAGCTTCGGGAGGCCCAAGACGAAGCCCAGGCTGCCAGATTAGAAGCCAGCTTGCGAAAGGCGGCTGAAGACGAGTTAGCATGGGATCGCCGGGAGGATTTCGTCGGCGAGGAAGGTGCCGCGGCCAATCCTCGGGAGGAAAGCCGCAGGCGAGTTGCCGGATGGGCAGCCACATCGACTCCAGCCGATCCAGATGTCAGACCTGAAGAGAATGGCCTCGGGACCAAGAAGGACTCCGCCGAAGTTCGTCCTGTTCATGATCAGTGTAGTGCGTTTGCCAAGAGCATCCCGAAGATCACGCTTCCAACCTTCGGTGGCGACCCCCTGGAGTGGCCGCGCTGGCATGGGCTATTCCGAGCGTTGGTGCACAACCAACCGTCTCTAACTGACACAGAGAGACTTATTCACCTTCAGTCATCCGTTACCGGACTGGCAAGGCAGAATATCAGCGGGATGCTGTTCGATCCAGAACTGTATCACCCAGCTTTGCGCGCATTGGAGGAACGGTTCGGATGCCAAGAAGAAGTGGTGCATGCCAACCTCTCAGCTATCTTCACCTCGGCTCCTCCTAGTGCGTTGAATGCTGCCAGTTTGGAAGGCTTCCATGCCACAGTTAACTCGTGTGTGACGGTGCTCCAAAACTTGGGATATCAAGGGGATTTGCAGAGTTCTGAGAACCTGAGACGTGTGGTGGAGATGCTTCCAGTAGATCTCCGGAGAGAATGGGGCAAGTATGTTGTGGATACGGAAACAGGAAGACCGGACCTGAGGGAGTTCAACCAGTGGCTTGCCAAACAGGTAAAAATTGCCTTGAACTGTGTTCCGTCAGGAAAGGCGGATCAGAGGAGGTTCACTACAAGACGCTCAGCCCTGACCACCGGCACCGGCGCGGCTAGTGCACGCTGCGTGTTCTGCGGAGGGCATCCCGGAGGAGTACATCATTTACAGAGGCACGCCAACGAAAGCGGCCGCGCAGTTTCTGCGTCGAAAAAGGCTATGTTTCTTCCGCTTCAAGATGACGATCAAAGCTCGCAACTGTCGCATTGCTCGAGCGTGTGGAAGGGACGGCTGCTCATTGAGACACCATGAGCTTCTTCATGGTGGTGAGCGCAACACCTCTCCGACAGCAGGGCAGCCTGAGCAGCGTGATATGCTAGACCCAGTCTCGCAGCGGATGATAGCGGCGGCTTCGCGTCCTCAAGAGGATGTGACTACTCTCCTTCAGATAGTCCCAGTGACAGTTCATGGGATCAATGGGAAGGTTCGTGACACTCATGCACTACTGGACCCCGGTGCACAGACCTCGCTATGCTGTTCTCAGGTGTTGACGGATCTCGGCATCAAAGGTGAAGAAAGAACACTGAGCCTGCAGAACGTCGAAGGCTGCGGGGAGGAACAAAGATCACAGCGAGTCACCCTCCAACTCAGCCCTCGTGCAACGGGATTGACACACACGACGATAACTGTACCGGAGGCATTTTCTAGATCAATGTACATTGATCAAAGATCAATGTACAAGTTCCCAAAGTTTCAAGGAAGCAAGCTGAAACTTGGCTTCATCTCGCGGATCTGGAACTTCCCAACTACGACGGAGCCACCGTAGAAATCCTGCTTGGAGCCAACGTACTTGAAGCCGTGCTCCAAAGTGAAGCGAGAATAGGATATCCAAACCAGCCTGTCGGAGTTAAAACAGCCTTTGGATGGACTTTGACGGGTACGTTGCCCGCACTCGTACCGGAAAGAAGGCGTCAAGTCATGTTCGTGAGTAAGCTGCAGGGACAAGACAAAGATATGAACCAGATGCTACAGGAATGGTAGTCAACCGAGTCATTTGGGACCAGATTCGAGATACCAGAAGTGAGGTCACAAGAGGATATCCAAGCCCTGAAAACGATGGAAAGGACGACAAGGGATCTCGGTGGTCGGTACGAGACAGGTCTCATCTGGAAGAATGAACAGGCCTGTGAACTTCCTGACAGCAGAGATATGGCAAAACGCCGTCTTCAAGCTCTGGAAAAGAGCCTGATGCGAGATCCGCAGAAGTCCGAAGCCTACCGTGGCGAAATCCAGAACTACATCGACAGCGGCTGGGCAAGGAAGTTGACTCAGGTGGAAGCCGATGAGCCCAGCGGAAAAAATGGTTCTTACCTCACCACAGTGTTGTCAATCCAAACAAGCCCGGAAGGCTACGTGTCGTGTTTGACGCAGCCGCGAGATGTGGGGGAACCTCGCTTAACGAGCAGCTGCTCGCAGGACCGGACTTTCTGAAGAGTCTTCCAGGTATCCTCCTCCGATTCAGAGAGGAGCGTATAGCACTGGTTTCTGACATCGAGAAGATGTACCACCAGGTGCGGATCATCAAGGAGGACGAATCAGCTCTCAGCTTTCTCTGGAGAGACTTGCAGGCGTCGGAGACACCGGATACCTACCAAATGCAGGTGATCATCTTTGGCGCGAAATGCAGTCCAGCCTCGGCCAACTACGTGCTGCAACGCACGGCCCATGACCACGGAGCAGAAGGGATGGAAGCAGTGGCGTCCGCTGTCAAAGGACACTTCTACATGGACGATTTTTGAAATCCGAGAAGACTGTAGATGACGCTGTCAACATGCAGAGGGAAATAACACAACTGCTGTCCAAGGGCGGTTTTCGCCTTACCAAGTGGAAGTCCAATTCACTGGGTGTACTGGCTGAAATCCCAGAGGGCGAGAGAGTGCAGGCAGAATCGTGGTTAGCCTCAGGGAACGCACTGGGTTGTGCATGGGACTGCGCGGAAGACACCCTGGGCGTGCGTCCGATCGATGGGGACGCCTGACACACCAAGCGAGGAGTCGTCCAAGCGGTTGCAAGAGTATTTGATCCGCTCGGTACAATCTGTCCTTATGTACTGCGAGCCAAGGTGTTAGTTCAGCGACTGTGGATCAAAGGGTACGGATGGGACGACGCGCTTGATGAAGAAGATGACTGGGCGTTCGAGAAGTGGCTGGAAGAGCTTCCACTGGTCTCCGAATTGAAGATGCCTCGTTGCCTCAGAACAACTGCAGGCGATCAGATCTACGCCCGAGCTCCATGTGTTCCGACGATACTTCCAGGATGCATTCGGAAGATGGAGCGTCGATGCATGTTCATCATGTTGCACTGTTGAGAACTGTCGAATGGCATAGACAGTGATGCAGTATGACCAAACATCACCCATGAAGATGGCTGTTGGTTGCCAATGCGGCGAGCGAACGCATAAATCGGGATTTTACCCTGTTCGAGCGACAGCTAAAGGTTCAGCGTTCAGTACAGCTCTCACACAGTCAGTTTGCGAATTTTGACCTGAAATCAAACATGGTCGCCAGGACCAGTGGCGCTGCGAAAAACAAAAAATAAAATTTCAAAATATTTTTCAAAAAATCCAAATGTTGAAAATTATCGAAAATTCAAAATTGGACCTCAAATTTCCTCACCCCAGAAGGAACGTGGTTATCAGTACCTTCTGATTTTTAATATCTTCAAATTTGGAGCTGACAGGTGATTTAACCGACATTTCCCCCTTTTTGCAGCTACGCCATTGATAAAATTTTGCACTTTTGGCGCTTCGGACAATGTAGTTTAGACACAGATAATTCATTTGGCAAATACAACACCATCAAAATCGTACGGTAACTTCTGCGAGATCATCGTGGGCAGGCTCAGATGAGCCCCCAATTCGTCTTGATCTTCAAGGAAACACTAATAGGGTTAAATAATTGAGTTTGTGTTTCCAGAGCAGTTATTGGGAGAAAACACTCACACACGCACAGTAAACGGAACACAGAACACGCGAGAAAGCACACACAGAAAACACCGCGAGGAAATCATCCCATATGGTTCGTATTGAATCAGTGCCGCCGTCGGAAACTTCGGGTTGAAACCATCAATGTAACATGAACCAGGTAGGTCAAGTGCTGAATAGTTTGATCGTGACGTCATGATTTCATAACGCTCTGGCCCATAGTGACGTCACAATAAATGCTCTGGTCTATGGTGACGTCACAAGTATGAAAAATGAGCATCGCCGCCCACCTCTATAATTAGGTCATTGACCTAAGCCGCGTCCGAGCCGGACGCAAATCAAAACATCGTGGCAAGGATCGAATGTTTTCATGCCTATGCTGGTGAAACGGTTCCGCAAGTGTGAGAAAACGGCAATGGCGTCCTGATGACGATAGACACGTTCAAATTGGAGTGACCAAGCACACTGATATACCGTTTATAGTGAATCCTGTATTGGTTGCCAGAATCGCGGAAGCCGGACATGATAACCTTTGCAAGTACAATGGATCGATTTCTGTATGTGACTGAATGTCATCAGGCGTATTTGAAAATTCAATTTGCAGCGTTTGTAGGATGTTTTCGATGAAATCATCGATATCAGTTCGAAATCCTCGTCTTTCAGCTTCTGGGTGGCATGGAGCGCCTCGTCGGTTTGTCAAAAGGGCGATGAGGTTTCCCTGGATCGCAACGTTAGCAACTAATTCAATCACCTAATACACTGCAAAACGTATTTGAACACCTATCGCTTCGATTCAGCCACCTGTGGCCGTATTCACAATCGATAATTACCCCCAGCAGCTTCATGTAGCTTCATGCAGGTGGCAGCTTCATGTACCTACTACTGCTTTGCTGAAGGCTCGGCGGATGAAAGCAGTCAGTAAACGCAATCGTTTCACATCCCTCTTCTGCTGGTAAGTACACTTAATCCGAAAAGTACGGGTAACAAGCAGTGAGATCACTTTTATCCATGTGAGCGGTCTGCAGCAAGCAATGCGATGCAATGTAGCCACCAGAATGAGAGGAGTACTGAGCTTGATCGATGGCGAAGGTGCATGGCTGCATCCAACATACGCATTTCAGTGGCTGAATTCATGGAAGGCACCCTGACTCACTCCTTAACCACACCTCATAGCTTTCAGTGGAATTAACTGTTGCGATGATCGTTCATTGTTGTATGTACAGAGCACACGCGCCGCGCACTTCGAAAGACAGCATCTGGGCGGAGGTCGGCTGACAGGCTGTGTGGGACCCGGCTTCAACACCGGCACCTGCTCACTGGCAGTGGCACGGTACGGCCGGCGGATCTTCGGCGCCATCGTCCGGGTTGTTTAAGATCCCAAGGCGCCGTGCTGCCACCGGCGACCAGCGCTGCAGAGCCTGCACAACTGAAGCGGAGCTGGACGCAGTGCCATGTCAAGGAACACGCCCTGGCAGGTGGCAGAAGGACACTATTGATGTGCGGTAGAGCGAAATCGGCGCTTAACGGGAGCACAGCCGGACGTTGCTTGTGTGCGTGACACACCAGCCAGCCAGGTTAGTTTGAATGAACATGCGTGGACACAAACTTCCGTTTAACACTTGACACCTTGCTTATTCGATTGCAGTCAGCCTGCAAATCGGTGAAACAGTAAGTAAAAAATAACAGTACTGATACAATTAATAAATAATAATAAAACAAATCATCGCCACCCTATTGAAATTATGTTATTTCTTTATTTGGTTGGTTATCTGACTACCGGGGGAAATATTTCGCATGAAAATTGTCATCTATTTCTAACGTTCTTTTTTCTGAAACGGATATTCATTATTCATAGTTATAATGTACCTGGTTAGACATGCAGGTCTTGCTTGCAGCTGAGAACCCGGGTGCATTCACCATGTAACATTCGTTTTCGCGCATATAAAGCCGTGCCGTGCCTCCCATCCGTCAATAGCCCATTGCAGCGTTCCTGGCGGTGCGGACGGCACGATACTAAGGCACAATCTGTGTGGACAGCCCGTCTTTTAAACGCAGTGAGAATTTAGTATGACCAAGTCAGGTTTGCTTAGATTTAACACCCGGAATTTTAGTACGAATACGTACTAAAGTAAAATTAGTTTAGTACGTATTCGTACTAAAGTTTGACAGGCTACCATATCTTGGGAAATTTATCGTGTCATGGCCGCCTTGACAATTTTGAGAAAAAATCAAAAATAATAAATATGTATTATATTAACATAACCTAACCTAACCATTACGTTAACCTCGGGCCAGATGGCAGCGCATACCCTCACGTAACGGGCCGTGTGGCGCCCGGAAAACCCTGCGGGGCTACCCTCACGTAACGGGCCGATGGTCGTCGAACTTAATAAAATTTAATTAATTTGTAAAAATCCAAAGGCGACTATGACACGACAAAATTCCCCAGATATGGTAGCGCCCGCTGATCGTAGGCTTTAGTCACTTTAGTACGTTATCATACTAAAATAATTTAATTTTAGTACGTATTCGATAAGCCGTAAAATATATCTGCAAATACACCCGCCCCTACGACTACGCAACTAATTCTTGGGATTTTAGTTACGCATCACCTCGTACTAAAGACGGGTTCTGTCTGAAGTACGCTTTCGTACTAAATTCTCTCGAGGAAATGTCCGGTGTGGACGCTACTTTAGCTTGTGCTGAGTTCACGGCGACGGCACTGGAGGTTCTCGTCGCTCAGGTCGGAGGCGGCTGCAGATGAAGCCGGGACGTCGCTCGCCGATCACGCCGCAGCAGCTCAGTCACTGATCAGGCCCGCTCCAACTCGCCACTGTGTGGTTGATGGACTGGCAGGCGTTACTGCAGCGCCACCCGGAGTATGTCCTCAACCTCTTTGTCACTCAGGCCAGCTGTGAGAGGCGGCTCTGTGATCAGCTCAGCCTCTCAATCGATGAGCTCAGTGATGGTGATCGCTCCGAAGTTAACGGCTGGGAGTACACACGGTCGGACCTGCTGCTGCGGTTGCTGCCAGTGTTACGCTGCATCACGGGCTGTATGACCTCTTGGATGTTGTCAGGCATGTCACGGAGGAGCTCAACGCTTCGTCTCCACGAGCGCACCCACAGACCAGCTGCGTCTGCCCGTGGCCTACCTGATGGGCCACTACGCCGGATCAGAAGCCACAGCAGCTGCACCGAAGGTCCGCGGAACCTACTCCTCAGCCTGCAGATGCCAAGGGCCGTACCTGCATAGGGTTCATCCAGCCAAGGTTCGTAACGCATCCGGGCACACCTAACCGTTGCCATGGTGACAGATATTCGTACCTTACAGGCCAACCCAGCTGTGCCGGCATGTCATACCGAACTTATGCAGCAGGTCCGACCGTGTGTACTCCCAGCCGTTAACTTCGGAGCGATCACCATCACTGAGCTCATCGATTGAGAGGCTGAGCTGATCACAGAGCCGCCTCTCACAGCTGGCCTCAGTGACAAAGAGGACATACTCCGGGTGGCGCTGCAGATAGCAGCCTACCCAGTCCACACCACACAGTGGCGGTGGAGCGGGCGGTAAAGGTAGTGACGGAGGCCGCTGCGGCGGTGGTCGGCGAGGAGCGACGTCACGGCTTCATCTGCAGCCGCCTCCGTCACCACCAACAGATGCCGATTGTGTCCAGTAAACAGTCGTGGTCGGTGAACATGAGGGGCCAGCACGGCAGCTAAAGTAGCTAAAGCTCCACCTGACGCCGGACATTTCCGAAAGGGTAGCACCAGCTGAGGGACAATATATCGCTTCATGGATCACGCCCGTCTTTCGAGCCACATCACTGATGGGGACGTTTAAAATCACCCGCATGTACGTCCGGAACTACTTGTCGGATCGGAGTGATTCAAACGGCGTTCGATAGAGCTCATCAGCAGTTGATAGGACCGAGTGCTCTGAAGAACCCAGGTTGCAATGCTTTATTCAAGTAACCAAACACAGTGACGTCACCAGGAGTGTCAAACAATTGGTGGGGCAAATAGGGGCCAAATAGTCGCCCCGTTGCTCCTCCCATAGAGATAAGTCGGAATTGTAAAATTTACGGACCCCACTTCCCGCGCCCTGCCTAAACACCAGTGTGACTTGCATAGTGCATAGGCGAGTTTTGTGTGATTGTGGAATGCGCTGCCATCTGGCCTGAGGTTAACGTAATGGTCGGGAGATTTTGCGTCAAAATGCTATGTCAGCTTGACTTGCCTTCGCAATAGTCATCCTAGGTCAGTGACCTGACATGACCTGGACCTGAAAATTTCAGGATACACGTCAAATTGATGTGTGGGAAGGTCACCGCACGTTATTGGGGCCTGTAGCGTACCAGTTTTGATATTATGCACGACTATTTGGTCCCCAGCGGGTGTTTACAATCCAGCAACCTACGTCAGGCCGGTTCATACACACACATGCAGTTTAAAACACACAGACATACTTTCAGAATGCAAGATTGCGCCTTAGTACGTCCTTCCGCCGCCAGGGGCGCTGCTACCGCTAGTGTATTGAGATAGGCCAAACTTCTCGCGCTCGGCGCCGCTCGGGTTTAGAGAGTTGGGGAAAACGAATGTTACCATCGTTTTCCTGGGTTCTCAGAGCATAGGAAAACCATGGGAAGACTTTGCTCTCTTATGTTCGATCGACTCACAATACACCCTAATGCGCACTATTGGCTCGTACCAGCATGCCCACTCAGACTTAGCATGTACGCAGCATGACCTCACCACCCCGTGGGATCCGGAAACGTTTGGTACGTGAATGGTGGCAGACCTGTGTGCTTGCTACAGTTTAAATATTTGCATAATAATTGAGCAAGGCTTGTTTTGGTTTAATACTGTGCTTGCAAGGTGCCTGTGGTAACAACCTCTGTCATTGGTTCAGATTGATTCGAAAGGATTATGCTGTTGAAGATAGCTTTGAAGTGGGCCAACTAATGGTTCGGGATTCAGTTTTGTTGTGTTTCGTGTTTAGATAATGTTATAGCAGCCAGGTACAGTGCAGGCCAATAGTTCTGTTGACTGCATCGGCGCTACTATCGGCACCATCGGCACTGTGATGTGGCCGTGAATGGAGGCTCTTACTTCATTTGTCGCCGATAGATGGCACAACGCAAGCCGCGCCTCACGTGTCGATAGTGGAAAATAGAGATGACAAACGCTGGGCCCATGGACCCGGTGTCCGGACCAGACACGGACCCGGCCGGGTACAGGTCGAGTCCAGTGGCAGTTTCCCCCATAGCACTCTATGCATTATGGCGCATAATGCCGGGTCCGGAGTCCGGACCGGGTCTCACTTTTAGACGTTTGGACCGGGTCGGGTCTGGGTCCGGAAATTTCGCCAGATTGCGACCTCTAGTGAAAAACAGCTGGATCGGCTCCCGCCCCCACCGCACCGGGAAACCCGCGGGCCTAGTCCGACGTGCCCTGACCTTGACCGTTCCGGTGATCAGGGGTCAGGCACGCACGGTGGGGGGGGGCGAGTGTGAGCACTGAGCAGTATCCTGTTTACGAGCGGGCGCGCAGCGCCCGCTCGTCCTTCCCTGGAATATTGGAGAAATCTCAGTGTGAGCGACCCGGCCCGGCCCTGGCGACGCTTTTGAAAAGCTTATTTCTCTGCGACTACGTATCCGATTGAGAAGCGGTCTTCACTGCTAGATAGACCCCTTCACCCTACTCCACTTTTCACCAATTCTGACCCAATTGAGGGGTTAGCATAGCGCGTGGCATGTGTCACGTCAGGGGGTGTCAGAAATGGTTTCCAGCTATAACTCAGGAACGGCTCGGCCGATTGCGCTCAAATTTGGTATATGGCTAGGCTAGTGGCTACTCAGCCTATTGCTTATGCACTACTGAGACCGGAGTGTCGATGCACTTGCGCACGTGCACAGGGGCGGATCCAGGGGGGGGGGCACATCGGGCATGTGCCCCCCCCCCAACTGCCGAAAATTGTGGAAAATTCGCATAAAATTGCGATTTTCACGAAAACTAAACATATTTTATCATAAAAAGTTTGCTTAAACCACTTCTTACGTCGTAAGCTGCCGAAATCCGATGAGTTTGTGAAATTCGAAGGCATTTTTCAAATTTGTGCCCTCCCCAAACAAAATGTGCCCCTCCCAAATCGAGCGGCTGGATCCGCCACTGCACGTGCACACACACACACACACACACACACACACACACACACACACCTACACACCTACACACCTACACACCTACACACCTACACACCTACACACCTACACACCTACACACCTACACACACACACACACACACACACACACACACACACACACATACACACACACACATGTTGACGGATGCCCCGAAGTGGGGACCTTTTTCAGTATCAAATAAGCGATCTATTTTTAAGAATATACACATACACTTAGTTTTACATGTATAGACATACATTTACACGTATATACATTCGAAATCTCGATCGCGCATACACATACACATAAAGAAAAACAAATAATCAGACGATTTGTTTTTAAAAACCTACACTACACCTATATATACACCTACACCTACCCTGCACATACACATCTACCCTGCGGGCTCATACCAAGACATACGCAAAACACCCCAAGTTATTTAGCATTTCCGAAGTCGGGACCGGGTTTCGGTCCCCACTTCTCGGACCGGTCCTCACTTCGCATGTGAAAAAACGGATATCGGTCCCGACTTCGGGGCATACGTCAACACACACATACACACACACACACACACACACACACACACACACACACACACACACACACACACACACACACACCTGTACCATAATATACCGATATCTTCACATGAAATGAAAGTCCTATTGATGCTCTTTCATAGGCATCTTGAAACCCAATGAAAAAGGAGAAACTGATTGGCGTAACAAGCACATCATTATTTATGTTTTAATTGCCCATACAAATTGCACCGGCAAATTTCATTGGATCGGTGAAAAAATGTAGCCGATTGTAACCAGTTGAGATGGCATAAGATAGCATCGTATATTCATCCTTTGTGAAGTGAAATCAAGTGAAAATCAATTCCGGGATGCGACAAAAAATCGACTCCTGGAGCATATTTAAGGTTTGAAAACTGCCGATTTCCGAAAAAAAGCCTGGGACGCGAAAAAAATCCAACGCGTGGAACATATTTTAGGTTTTAAATCAGCCGATTTCAAATTAAAAATGAAGTCCGGGACACCAAAAAGATCGACCCCTGGAGCATATCTGACGTTTGAAATCAGCCGATTTTAATGTGCAAATCAAATCCGGGACGCGAAAAAATCGACTCCTGGAGCATATTTGAGGTTTGAAAACAGCTGATTTCAAAGTGCAAAGCAAGGCCGGGTCGCGAAAAAAAATACTACTGGAGCAAATTTGTGGTTTGAAATAAGCCGATTTCAAAGTGAAAATCAAGTCCGGGACGCGAAAAAATCGACTCCTGGAGCATATTCGAGGTTTGAAATCAGCCGATTTCAGAGTGTGTGGAGGGGATCGGTGACCTAGAATACCATTTTACTAGATGCGGTAAATCACCGAAGTTTTCGGACCCAGACCCGACTCAACGTCAAAAAAAAAGAACCAGTCAGTCTTGCCCCGCCGCCCGGTGAGCGGACTGTGAGCGAACCAGTGGCGTCGCCACGGATTTTTGCGCACGGGGGCCATATTCCAAGGAGGGCCTCCTTAAACCTACCCCCTCCAAAAAAATATCATCGGATTTCGTCCACTATTTTTTGCAGGGGGGCCTCCTAAAAGTAAAATTTAAAAAAGTTAATGTAAACTGAGAAAATTCGCTATATGGGGCCTCCTATATCGGTCAGAGAGCCCCCTGTTCCAGTAAGGGAGCCTCCCTATGTTGCTGAGGGGCCTCCTGTGCCGAAAATGGGGGCCTCCTGTGTCGGCCAGGGGGGCCTCCTGTGCCAGTCAGGGGCCTCCTGTGTCGGTCAGGGGGCCTCCTGTGCCATTCAGGGGCCTCCTGTGTCGGCCAGGGGGAGGGCTACTGTGCCAGTCAGGGGGCCTCCTGTGCCAGTCAGGGGCCTCCTGTGTCGGCCAGGGGGCCTCCTGTGCCAGTCAGGGGCCTCCTGTGTCGGTCAGGGGGCCTCCTGTGCCAGTCAGGGGCCTCCTGTGTCGGCCAGGGGGGCCTCCTGTGCCAGTCAGGGGGCCTCCTGTGCCAGCCAGGGGCCTCCTTTGTTCCTTTGTCGGCCAGGGGGCTCCTGTGTCGGTCAAGGGGGCCTCCGGTGCCAGTCAGGGGCCTCCTGTGTCGGCCAGGGGGGCCTCCTGTGCCAGTCAGGGGCCTCCTGTGCCAGCCAGGGGCCTCCTTTGTTCCTTTGTCGGCCAGGGGGCTCCTGTGTCGGTCAAGGGGGCCTCCTGTGCCAGTCAGGGGCCTCCTGTGCCAGTCAGGAGGCCTCCTGTGCCAGTTAGGGGCCTCCTGTGTCGGCCAGGGGGCCTCCTGTGCCAGTCAGGGGGCCTCCTATGCCAGTCAGGGGCCTCCTGTGTCGGCCAGGGGGCCTCCTGTGCCACTCAGTTTAAGCCTCCTGTTCCAGTCAGGGGCCTCCTGTGTCGGCCAGGGGGGCCTCCTGTGCCAGTCAGGGTCCTCCTGTGTCGGCCAGGGGGCCTCCTGTGCCAGTCAGGGGCCTCCTGTGTCGGTCAGGGGGAGGGCTACTGTGCCAGTCAGGGGGCCTCCTGTGTCGGCCAGGGGCCTCCTGTGTCGGCCAGGGGGGCCTCCTGTGCCAGTCAGGGGGCCTCCTATTCCAGTCAGGGGCCTCCTGTGTCGGCCAGGGGGGCCTCCTGTGCCGGCCTGGGGGCCTCCTGTGTCGGCCAGGGACCTCCTGTGCCAGTCAGGGGGCCTCCTGTGTCGGCCAGGGGGGCCTCCTGTGCCAGTCAGGGGTCTCCCGTGTCGGTCAGGGGGGCCTCCTGTGCCAGTCAGGAGGCCTCCTGTGCCAGTCAGGGGCTTCCTGTGTCGGCCAGGGGGGCCTCCTGCGCCAGTCAGGGGCCTCCTAAAATTTTACGGGGGCCATGCCCCCGTGGTCTGACGGCCACGGGGGCCATGGCCCCCGTGGCCCCCGTGGTGGCGACGCCACTGAGCGAACTCCCTTTGACTGGGGGGGATTTCCGCTCCACTGGGGGGGATTTCAAGCCACTGGGGGGGATTTATCCCCCCCAGTTAACATGTTAGAGGAGGCCCTGGGGCTCTCTGCTCGGCGCCGTGACTGTGACCAGACATCTGGGATTTTTGGCACTTCCAGATGCGACCACCACCCACCCACCGTCACTGGCGGATCTAGAAGTGGCCACTTTTTCAGAATGGGGGGGGCTAAATTAAAAAATATTCAATCCCAAAAACTTGCCGGATTTGGCTTCCTCTCGGTGTGAGAGATGGTTTAAGCATAAAAGTGTGTAATAAAATGTGCTTAGATTTCGAGAAAACCCTACTTTTATGCAAAATTTTGCCAAAAATCGCCGATTTGGGGGGGGCTAAAGCCCCTGCCGCCCCCCCTTGGATCCGCTAGTGCCCACCGTTACGCAATTTGTGGACGGCCGCAATAACGTGTGCTGCGTGACGGCGCGGCGTGCCGGCACGGCGTGCCGGTGCCACTCACGCCGATGTGACGTCACGCATGCTGACGTCGGGCGCCAGGTCTCCTCTGATTGGCTAGCGCTCCTAGCATGCCGATTTTCTGCATACAGAGTGGGAATGTGCGGCCGGGCCAGGTAGTCGGCAAGCCCCGGCCGGGCGAGGCAGGGGTGTTGATTTGTAAAATTGATTGGGGGGGCAAGATCTGATCAGTGCCTATTTTAGTGTTTTTTTCTCACTTCGGCAATGGATCTTGATGGCGACCGGGGGGGGGGGGTGCGTTCGAAGAGTACTTTATGGCCCATTCGCTTCATAAGTACCCATGTTAAGTAGGGGCAGATCTAGCCGAGTGCTTTGGGGGTAACCAAAAACGCAGTCACAACTGACGACTTTAGGGTGCATCACTTTTCCAATTTTCCACTTTACTAGGTTTCCGTGGCTTATCCCACGCATTTTGTCCGAAATCACCTTTCGGACGTAGACAAAGTAATGTTTTGGAGTGCACTGGGGCCGATTTTAAGCGCGAAAACTGTCGTTTGTTTGGGGCGCACTCCCGTTTTATAAAGTCTAAATATTCACTTTTTCGACCGATTTGAGATGCGACAACGGCACTTTTCAGATCCGAAATCACGTTTCGGACGTAGAAAAATAATGTTCTGCAGCCGATTTTAGGTCCGAAAACAGCAGTGTTCGCGCCCCAAATCAGATTTAGGACATATCAATGTCATGTTCTGCAGCCGTTTATAAGTGTGATAAGAGCCGTGTTTTCGCCCGAAAACACATTTTTCACTGTGAAGAAAATATCAAATTTTTGCCGCCGATTTCAGGTGCGAAAACAGCTATTTTCACACCCTAAATAACGTTTCGGACGCAGAAAATGGCATGTTCTGGCGCAGATTTGAGGGCTGAAAACATCAGTTATCTGGCGTCGCGTTTAGGACGTGGACAAAATAATGTTCTGGAGCTGGTTTGACGTCCGACAACAGCCGTTTTCAGATCAGAAATAACGATTCGGACGCAATAAATAATAATTATGGAGCAGATTTGAGGTCCAAAAAACAGCAGTTTTCAGACGCGAAATCACGTTTCGAATCGGACGTCGGAAAAAAGAATGTACTGGAGCAGATTTGAGGTCCGAAAACAGTAGTGTTCAGACACGAAATTAGGTTTCGGATATGAAAATCATCTTCTGTGTGTGCAAAAGCAGGCGTTTTACCACCAACTGGCAATTTTTCCGCTATATTTTTGGCCAATTTGAAGTGCAGATATTTTTTCGAATCCGCAAATCACATTCCGGACGTAGAAATGCTCCACGTTCTTGAGCAGATTTCAGGTCCAAAACAGACGTTTTCAGACCAGAAATAATGTTCGGACACATAAAGAAACATGTTCTGAGTTTGAGGTCAGAGAACAGCAATTTCAGAACCGAAATAACGTTTCCGACGTATAAAAAAACATTCTGTAAAATATTTGAGGTCCGAAATCAGCAGCTTCAGACACGAAAAGACGTTTCAGACACATAAAAAATGTACTGCGGAGCAGATTTGAAGTCAGAAAATGTCACTTTTCAGACTCTAAATCACATTTCGGACTTACACGAAATAACCTTTTTTCGCAGAAAAAATCACTTATTAGGTCCCATTTGATTATTGAAAATAGTGGTCAGACGCGAAATCACGTTTCGGACGATACAAATTATGTTCTGGAGCAGGTTTGAATTGCGAAAACAAACGTGTTAGGGCCGAAATATATTTTTACTTCGAACAACACTTTTTAGGCCGATTTGCGGTGGGAGGCAGCATTTTCCAGACCAGAAATCACGTTTCGGACGCAGAAAAAGTCGTGTTCTGGAGCAGATTTGACGTCTGAAAACATCGAAGTTATCAAGGACCGAAATCGCGTTTAGGACGTGGACAAAATAAATGCATATTCTGGAGCTGGTTTGACGTCCGACAACAGCCAAGTTTTCAGATAAGAAATAACGATTCGGACGCAAATAAATAGCCAATTATGGGAGCAGATTTGAGGTCCAAAAAACAGCAGTTTTCAGACGCGAAATCACGTTTCGAATCGGACGTCGGAAAAATAATGTACTGGAGCAGATTTGAGGTCCGAAAACAGTAGTGTTCAGACACGAGGATTAGGTTTCGGATGTAGAAAATCATGTTCTGTGTGCAAAAGCAGGCGTTTTACCCACCAACTGACAATTTTTCACTTATTTTGGGCCAATTTGGGGGGCCGCCCCCCCAAATGTATACAAATCAACGCCCCTGGGGCGAGGGTTAACCCTCGCCCCACTGCACAGTGATTTAAAACGGCCCGAAATGTGGCCGATATTAATAAGGGACAAATTACTGAAGCTATACCCTTGATTTTGGTACCAATCGATTCGGTATCGTCAGCAGATCTTTCAGTGAAAAAAAAGTTTTTTTTTTTTTGGGTTGGGCGGGTTTGGAGGGGGAGGGGTTTCACGTGGATGGTTTGTTCCCATATTGTTTTCATGTCCCCTTCCGCCCATATTTCTGGGCTCCATCTTAATTAGAACAGGTATTTTTTTAGTAGTTGCAGTAGTTCGCTCATAGATGGCGTTACACCTTGACCATCATACCATATATTTTTGCCTGTGGTGTTCGCAGAGGTACGCCGAGGCAGAAAATTTTATGTTTATCCGTCGTTGGAACATCATCTCAATGTGTTGTATGCGGTCTCTGGGCGTGCACACGCGTGCAACTTTTTGTAGGTCTCCATTTATACCAACAAGTCGGAAAAGGCGGCACAAATGGTGGTGTCGTCACATTATAGGCCTCAAAATCAAAATAAAGCACAAATCTGTCCCAAATTACATGCCATCGCACGGCCAAGACATTGGGCCATCACTTAATGCATTCAGCAAAAAGGATTGGCATACGGGTATGATTTTATAGCACCGGGAACTTTGCCTAAATTTGACTCGGCATATCCGGCACGCCAGAGCGTCCACGAACATCGAACTTTGGAGACCTGTACACGAAAGACAAATTGACGTTACACAAGGAGCCGGGTGTTTTGGGAAGCCTTGGATATTTGAGAAACGAATAAAGAATTGAAATTCGGGTTCTGAAACATGAAAATTTCGAATATCGGCCACATTTCGGGCCGTATTAAATCACTGTGCACTGGCCTAGCCGGGTCACCTTCGCCGTGCTGGGGGGGGGGGATGACCGCCCCCTGCTATCTCCGGAACCAAGCACGCTAGAGACCTCGGGTAAAGCGCGTTGGAAAGCCCGTCAGAAATCATTACGAAAGTACTTCGTAAAAATTTTCGCTCAAGGTCACCGTTTGACCTCCAGAGGTCAATGACCTTTCGAGCCGGCCGGCCGGTCGGCCGGCCGTCTCCGACACCGACACGTTTCACCAACGACAACAAGGGGGAAATGAAACGGAAAAGTGGGTTTATTGGGTAAAAATGAATGCTCTTTCCATTTTTGACATTCAAAAATCAAAATTTTGAAATTTCAAAATTTCGAAAATTTTGGCATATATTTTTCAAAATTTTGGATTTTTGATTTCTTATTTGGCTTCCACACGCCATTTTGAACCAAAAAACATCACATGCCCTAATAAAATGTTCATAGTTTAGCGTCCGGAGGCTAGTTTTCCCGTCGGCAATGCCGATTGGCCGAAAGTGACCTCCGTGACCTGACATGACCCAGCAACCAAACTTGCACATTTTGTTGGTACTATTGATAGTAACCGACGTGCAAAGTTTCGTAACTTTATCTTCGTTGGTTTTACCAGGGCGACGGTGCAAACTTTTTTGACATGCCTTCATATATCACGTGACCTCTGTGACCTCACTTGACCTAGGTCATTTTTTTAAACCAAAAGATGCGCAATGAATGCATCAACAGGTGTGCAAAATTTCGGCGCGCTGACGCGCGCCATCCCAGAAAAAAAACGTAAGGGGGGCGGGTATCCGCCCCCCCCAGTAGGGCGAGGGTTAAACCAGCATTTTAGCCCCTGATTCCTCTCCCTCTTGCATGCCTCCATTCCTGCTAATTTCCCATACCATCCAAGTGCCCTCTGCGCTCTTACAGTGTTCCCTCCTACAAGTGCCATCCAGCCTCTTCCAGGTGCCCTCTGCCCCTTAGTGCCCTGCCCCAGACCATTTCCAAGTGCTGCCTATTCATTAGTTCCCTCTGCCACTTGGTGCCCTTCAGACTGTTTTAATTAGCCTCTGTGTCTGATGAGTGCCCTTTGCCCGTTTTAGTGCCTTCCAGTCTCTTCTAAATTCTAAATATTTCTAAAGCCTTGCCAAAAAGTTTCCCACTTTTTACACACTGGTCCAAGAAAATGAAACTTTGGTTCCCTAAAATGCCTTTTGGTGCGAAAAGTGCATTTTTGGCCAAACTGTCCTATCAGGCTGAAAGTGTCCATTTGCAGTCTAAAAGTGTCCTATTTGGTTCCAAAAGTGCCCTTTTGGGTCCTGAAAAGCCGTGGTGTACAAAATATGTAAATATTCAATTTCAGCGGAATACTACGATATGTCTTCACATGCTCCCTCAAGGGCGGATACAGGGGGCACAATGGGCACGTGCCCCCCCCCAAACGAAATGTGGTGGGGGCACAACTATGTTTGTGCCCCCCCCCCAAGTTGTCAGTTATTTTCTCTAATATGCGTTTTTCTTTCATCCGAAAATCACCGTCTGTCACGTGCTTTTTGCTGCTGAAACTATGCACCGAGCCAAATGCACGTGATATTAATAATCGCAAAATAACTGGAACACTCGTTACTCATCGCGTCAAAAACAAATAGAGCGCGCCATAAGGAAAACATGCAACCAAATTAGGCAACAAAAAGTGTGTGCCCAAAAACGGTGTCATCAGATTAAAGAAAAAGCAAAAAATTAAAGGCAAGCAAGTGCCGAAACTTTGGGGGACGTCCCCACTCCCCACCTGTTTCAAGAACTGCGGGGTGACATGACCCCTCGCTTTCGACGCCTGTGCCCCCATATAACAGGAGCGAAGATCCGCACAAGAAAGGGGTGATGAAAAGTGGCAATCGCGGCAAAATGGTTCTGACATTGAATGGTGGCCCGAGCCAAGCCTATACATAAACGTCCGAGCACCATTATAGTGCCGCGTGACCGTTCACGAGTTTTAAATAATAATTTACTGAATCGCTCGAACCACGGGTCATTTTAGTTCATTCGCAATCAAACCTCTTCACGCATCCTGATAGGTTACAGGACAAATAACCGAACGGCGTTTAGTCGAATGCCTTTTCGCCGAATGCAATTAGGCGAATGTCATTTTGCCGACATGTCTTTTTGCCGACATGCCAAAAAGGCGAATGAAAAAAATAACTGACTGACCTAACCGGGCCTTTTAGATATTCGCCTTTTTGACATGTCGGCAAAAAGACATGTCGGCAAAATGACATTCGCCTAATTGCATTCGGCGAAAAGGCATTCGACTAAACGCCGTTCGGTTATTTGTCCGGACACCTCCGGATAAGGAGGATACGTGTGTCGTTTGTATCCTGTAAAGTGGAGTTTTTGGTGGATCTATTTAGCGACGAGATAAATTGGTTAGTGAACCCTGATGATTTACCAGAAACCGAAAGTGAAGAGACTAGTGGAAGAAAACCGAAAACAACAGTCGACCCGCGCCTGGCTCCGCCACCTGACGTGAGACTGGCGCGGGAACGCTCGCCAGCCTGTCCCCTCAAGCCACCGCCATGGGCGTCGCCGACGGGTGGGGGCCCCCACTGGGGGGACACGTCCCCCCAGAAATAAGGAAATTTAACATTATGCCTATGGCAGTGTATGGAAAGAATGGGCAATACCGATTCTCCCTCCCCCCCCCCCCCCAACAAAAATCCGTGGCGACACCGCTTGCTGACCACCGCTTGTCTGTGTTGAGCGATGGTGGACTAAGTTCAGGGTTATCAAGACACACTTACGCGTTTTTCATGCGACACGGCACGACACGACACGACACGAAAGTCGCACGGCGCCGCGCGACTGTCGTACGACGCCGTACTACAGTCGCGCGGCTGTCATGAGGCTGTCGCGCCGTGTCGCATCCTGTTGCATTGGGCCGTATTGAGTAGAATCGAGTCGGATCGTGTCGTGTCGTGTCGTGTCGCATGAAAAACGCGTAAGTGTGTCTCGGCCCTGAAAGGGGACAGGTGTTTCGCAGGCAATCTCGCGGTTCAGTAATTTTAGTGTGATTTTTAATTAGCTTATAATTTACAGTCAAGTTTTGTTGGTATGATATCGATCGAAGATAAACATTCAAGAAAACATCGGCCAGGCTCATCAGAGAGCATTGGTCATCATTCGTTTCACTCTCATCAACGATAATCAGAAATGGACATTTTGGCTGCAGCAGTGGTGGTGCCCAGCCCATGGGGCGGCTCCTGTGGCCGGTCGCCGCCGCGCCGGTTTGGTGGGGATGCCGGCCCATCACAGCCGCCGGGCTCGGCTGACGTCATCGGTCAACGATCGGGGTGCGTCAGTGACCGCGGCCGCTGGGTTACAGGACAAAATAAACGCCGTTCGGTTATTTGTCCGGACACCCGGCCGGTTACAGGACAAATAACCGAACGGCGTTTAGTCGAATGCCTTTTCGCCGAATGCAATTAGGCGAATGTCATTTTGCCGACATGCCAAAAAGGCGAATGGAAAAAATCATAAAAACATAACTGACTGACCTAACCGGGCCTTTTAGATATTCGCCTTTTTGACATGTCGGCAAAAAGACATGTCGGCAAAATGACATTCGCCTAATTGCATTCGGCGAAAAGGCATTCGACTAAACGCCGTTCGGTTATTTGTCCGGACACCCGGCCGCTGATCCGGACGGAGGATGGAGGCCGGCAATAGACCTGGCCAGCAGTTCGCTGTGACTTTTGGTGGGCCGGCTGAATCAGGGGCGCGGGAACAGGGGGGAGGGCAAGCGCCCCCCCCATCTTTCGGCTTGCCCCTCCACTTTAACACTAGCTCCACGGAGAAAATCGTCGATTTGCACGGCTAGGCTGTATCGATGTCTGCGGAACATGCTCAGAATATGTTTTTATGTGGCGCATGGACCTAAAAACAGCATCTGTCAACAGATTTTCCACATAAAAATTGAATTCGCTGAGCGCGAGCTAATTTGTCAAAATGCTTCTCCAGCCACTAAACACCATAGGCCTAATGTTAAAAATGAAATATTTTATTTTTCAAATATTTGTATAAATAACCAGCGTATCTTATAGTTCTCAACACGCTGAATCCAAATTTGCCTACAAAAAGTGGTTTTGAAATTTCCTTCGTCCCCAAAAAGGGGATCCAAAATTATATATTTTTTAAAGGAAAATCGCCAAAAATAATCATTAAAAATCCTAGGTGGTTGGAAATCGATGAAGGAACACTGGAGGCATTTCAAAAGAAAGAAAAACATGGAAAAATAATTTTTGGTTTTATCTCAACTTTTGACCCCTTTTTGGGGAAGACGAAATTCTCAAAAACAAATTTTGTTCGCATATTTGGATTCAGCGTGTTGAGAACTATAAGATAGGCTTGTTATTTATACAAATATTTGAAAAATAAATGATTTCATTTTTAACATTGGGCCTATGGTGTTTCCGTTATTCGTTCCGGATCGGAAAAACGGCTCGCGCTCAGCGATTACCGAATTGGGGACATTCTGGTGATGCTTATTTTACTTACAAGGACCCTGTGCCATGTTTGAATGTATTCTGAACAGGATCCGTTCCAAAAACCCTCTCGTCGATACAGCCTATGGCACACCTCCCCCCCCCCCCGCCAACCTGAAAATCGTTCCCGCGCCCCTGCGGCTGATGGTTATTATCGGATGTCATTTCGCTGTGGGTGCATAAGGGTGTGTCTGTGCGTGTGTCAGAAGCGTAGGAGCGTTTCAAAAAGTGTGGGGGGGGAAAGGCCAATTTTACTCCATTTCTCCCATAGGGATGTTAAAATTTCTTAAAAGTTGGGGGGCAGGTCCGGCACCCCCCCCCCCACCACCTCTCCCCCGTTCCTAAGACTATGGTGTGTGTGTGTGTGTGTGTGTGTGTGTGTGTGTGTGTTTTCACGCCCCCACCCCCTTCGAAAAACAAATCCTGGTTGCGTGGTTGTGCGAGGGCCTCCTCTAACATGTTAACCCGGCAGTCACTGTGATATGTTCAGTGTACCTAATCCTACCTATCCTAATTAAATACCTATCCTAAAAATTAAACCTACCTATCTCAACCTAAAAACTAGCCAGTGACATTCTGGTTTTAGGCTCTAGATTTAGTGGACTTTGGTGACGTCACCTAAACTGGGAATCACACCCAAACCACCCTGGATGATCAAATGTCCACCTAAGCAGGAATGTGGAAATCGAAGTTTACGTCCACCTAAACTTTTTTCATCAGGAGACCGATTAGCGTCCACCGTAACGAGGAATGACAGGTTTAGATTTAGGTGGACTTTTGACGTCCACCTAAACCTGGAGGTCCACCCAAACCACCCTGGGATGATCAAATGTCCACCTAAGCAGGAATTTGGAAAACACACGAGTGACTGGGGAGGGGGGGTTCCCCCATGGCGTTTGGCCCCTAATTGAGCTAGAGCTTCGGGAAAAACGAGCGTGTTTGCCGTCACGAGAGGAAGCCAGCCGTATCCGGTTTTAAGAGTTTCGGTCAACCGGTGACCTCCCAGGTCAGGTCAATGACCCGAAATCGGAAACTTCATTTCAACGGCCACAGATCACAAAGTTATGCAGTTAGAGTGATGGGACAAGATCCACTGGAATCCTAGAAGCCTTGCGAATCCAATGGTAGCCCACATCATTACTTCCGGTCAATTGCACAGGTCAGGTCAGGTCAAAGCTGGTGACCGTCGGAATGGCATAAATCTAGATCCCTCTGGCGGTGATGAAATGAAGCTGAATAAGTCGGAATGGTGCAAAATGGATGTCAAATTCGAAATCAGCGCCCCAAAATACCCTAGAGACGACTCGATGTCAAAAAAGGTCATCCTAGGTCATCAGAGGTCAGTGACCTCTGTTGACCTTGAAAAGGTCATGAACCTATTGGAAAGCATAGGTGTGATCTACACCTAGTTTACCTACACCTACATACACCTAGTTTGACCCCAGCGATCTCATAACAACAAACAACCGTGCGAGACGTTAAAAAAGCACCTACCAAAGACTTTATGACGTCATTATGACATGACCTAGGATGACCTTGAGGTCAATTTTTACACAATGTAGCCTAGGTGTTCATTTGAAAGTACTGAAAGTCTCAAGCCGCTGTCTCAATTAATTTGGCTGTTATCGCAGAAAACCCTCCCCCCCGTCACTCGCGGGTTAAGGGGGGAGGGAATCCCCCAGAGTGGCTTGAAATCCCCCCAGTGGAGCGGAAATCCCCCCAGTCAAAGGGAGTTCGCTCACAGTCCGCTCACCGCGCCGGGGCAAGACTTGACTGTTTCTTAATTTTTGGACGTTGGGTCGGGTCTGGGTCCGAAAACTTTGGTGGTTTACCGCATCTAGTAAAATGGTATTCGAGGTCACCGATCCCCTCCACCCACTTTGAAATCAGATGATTTCAAACCTCAAATATGCTCCAGGAGTCTATTTTTTCGCGACCCGGCCTTGCTTTGCGCTTTGAAATCAGCTGTTTTCAAACCTCAAATATGCTCCAGGAGTCGATTTTTTCGCGTCCCGGACTTGATTTGCACTTTGAAATCGGCTGATTTCAAACCTCAAATATGCTCCAGGAGTCGAGCTTTTTCGTGTCCCGGACTTCATTTTTACTTTGAAATCGGCTGATTTAAAACCTAAAATATGTTCCAGGAGTCGGATTTTTTTCGCGTCCCGGACTTGATTTTTATTTGAAATCGGCAGTTTTCAAACCTCAAATATGCTCCAGGAGTCGATTTTTTCGCGTCCCGGAATTGATTTTTTCTTTGAAATCGGCAGATTTCAAAACTCAAATTTGCTCCAGGAGTCGATTTTTTTTCGCGTGACCGACTTGATTTTCACTTTGAAATCTTATTATTTCAAACCTCAAATATGCTCTAGGAGTCGTTTTTCGCGTCCCGGACTTGATTTTTACTTTGAAATCGGCTGATTTCAAACCTCAAATATGCTCCAGGTGTCGCATTTTTTTTGGCGTCCCGGGCTTGATTTTCACTTTGAAATCGTTTTCAGACCTCAAATATGTTTTTTCGCGTCCCGGACTTGATTTTCACTTTGAAATCGGCTGTTTTCAGATCTCAAATATGCTCCAGTAGTCGATTTATTCGCGTCCCGGACTTGATTTGCACTTTGAAATCGGATGATTTCAAACCTCAAATATGCTCCAGGAATCGATTTTTTCGCGTCGCGGACTTGATTTTATCTTTGAAATCGTTTTTTAGACCTCAAATAGACTCCAGGAGTCGATTTTTTCCAGTCCAGGACTTGATTTTTAACTTGTAATCGGCTGATTTCAAACCTCAAATATGCTCCAGGCAGTGGCGGCGGAACGGCTTCCGTCAAGGGGGGGCACCACCGATCTTTGATGGCAACCGGGGGGGTGCACTCCCATATTTTTCATCGTTTCGTCGCGAAAAGTATGCATAGCCATAATATTTTAGGGAAAAACGCGACCGGGGGGGGGGGTGCACAGGGGCGGATCCAGCCGGTCCGTTTGGGGGGGGGGACTTTTCGCCGGTACCAAGGTCATCCAAGACAAAATAATCCCCCCCCCGAAATCGAAAAAGTCCTCGGATTTAGGCCACTTTATTTTGATATTTGGCAAAAAACGAGATAAAAATTATTTCAATTAGAAAATTCGATCACTGACGGGATAATTTAATTTTTCGGGATAATTTTAGACCATTTAATGCACTTGGCAGGCAATAACGCCCTATTTTCCCGGAAGAAAAGGGCGTCTTCGGAGCCCAAGAGCGCGTCGTAGGGCGACCTCGATCTTGAACAAAAAATCGCCGCTTTGCGGCGAAAATTATATTACTGACAGAGGCGCGGCGAAGCCGCGCGATTTTTTTGGATACTTTTAAACCATTTAATGTACTTGTCAGGCAATAGCGCCCTATTTTCCCGGAAGAAAGGGGCACCTTCGGTGCTAAAGAGGGCGTCGTGGGGGTACCCTCGATCCTGAAAAAGTCGCCGCTTGGCAGAAAAAATCGATCACTGACAGACGCGCGGCGAAGCCGCGCGAATTTTTGGATAATTTAAAAAACATTTAATGCACTCGGCAGGCAATAGCGCCCTATTTTCACGGAAGAAAGAGGCTCCGTCGATGCTAAAGAGGTCGTCGTTGGGGGTGCCATCGGTCCTGAAAAAAGGCCGCTTCGCGGCGATGCGAAAATACTATTGCTGAGAAAGACGCGCGGCGAAGCCGCGCCAATTTTTTGATTGTTTTAACACCATTTAATGGCTTGGCAGGCAATAGCACCCTATTTTCCGGGAAGAAAGGGGCGCCTTCGGCGCCCAAGAGGGCGTGGTGGGGGTGCCCTCTATCCTGAAAAATCGCCACTTCGCGGCGAAAATTCCATCATTGACAGACGCGCGGCGAAGCGGCGCGATTTTTCTGTGTGGATACTTTTAAAACCATTTAATGCACTTGGCAGGCAATAGCGCCCTATTTTCCCGGAAGAAAGGGGCGCCTTCGGCGCCCAAGAGGGCGTCGTGGGGGTGACCTCGATCCTGAAAACAATTGCCGCTTCGCGGCGCAAATTCTATCACTGACAGACGCGCGGCGAAGCCGCGCGAATTTTTGACGAAGTTACGTTTCGGATATGGAAAAGTCATGTTCTGGAGTCGATTTGCGATGTGCAAAAACAAGCGTTTTACCCCCGATTTTTTCACTTCGAATTTTTGCCAATTTGAGGTGCGAATGTAGCACTTTTCAGATCCAAATCATATTTAGGACGTAGAAAATGTCATGTTCCTGAGCAGATTTGAGGTCCAAAAACAGACGTTTTCAGACCCGAAATCATGTTCCGGACGCAGAAAAAAAAGTTCGCAGGTTTGAGGTCAGGGAACAGCAATTTCAGAATCGAAATCGCGTTTCCGACGTACAAAAAAAATCGTAGAAGATTTCAGGTCCGAAATCAGCAGTTTTCAGACACGAAATCATGTTTCAGACGCAGATAAAAATCATGTCCTGGAGCAGATTTGAAGTCAGAAAATGTCAGTTTTCAGACTCGAATTTACGTTTCGGACTTACACGAAATCGCTTTTTTTCACAAAAAAATCACTTATTGGGGCCCATTTGATGTGTGAAAATACTGGTCAGACTCGAAATCACGTTTCGGACGTAGAAAAATAATGTTCTGGAACAAGTTTGAGGACAGAAAACAGCAGTTTTCAGATCCTAAATGTGGTTCCGGACGTAGAAAGTCATGTTCTGGAGCCGATTTTAAGTGCGAAAGCAGCCTCTTTTGTCGCCCGAAATAACGTTTTTTTACTTAAAAACATTTTTGGCCGATTTGAGGTGTGAAAACAACAGGTTCAGGCCCTAAATCACGTTTCGGACTTAGAAAAATCCGATTTTAAGTGCGAAAACAACCGTTTTATGGGCAAAATAAATTTTTCTAACTTCGAAAAACAATTTTTTAGGTCGATTTGAGGTGGGAGGTAACATTTTCCAGACCCGAAATCACGTTTCGGACGCAGAAAAATCCATGTTCTGGAGTAGATTTGACGTCCGAAAAACCCGTTTCGAGACCCGAAATCACGTTTCGGACGTATAAAATAAGCATATTCTGGAGCATATTTGAGGTCCTTAAGCAGCAGTTTTTGCACCCGAAATTACGTTTCCGACGGCGAAAAAAATCATTTTTAAAGCAGTTTTAGGAAAAAACGTTTTCATTCAGACCCGAAATCACGTTTCGGATGTAGAAAGTGATGTTCTGGAGCAGATTTGAGGTCCGTAAACACCAGTTTTCGGACCAGAAACACGTTTCCGACGTAGAAAAAGTATTGCTCCGGAGCCGATTTGAAGTGCGAAAACAGCCGTTTTAGTTCCGAAATCACATTTTCAATTCGGGCCGGTTTTTATGCAAGGAAATCTCTAGCTATAAGTAAATAACTAGGAACATCTGGAAACGGTGCATGGGTATGGGGAATGGACGCGTAAGTCGTCCGGTCATGTTTCGTTTGGCCGATAGGCACCGGATTTAAGGGGGGCACCAGGCTATTGGTGCCCCCCTCCTGGATTTAAGGGGGGCACGGTGCCCCCGTGCCCCCCCCCGTTCCGCCGCCTATGGCTCCAGGGGTCGATTTTTTCGTCTCCCGGACTTGATTTTCACTTTGAAATCGGCTGATTTCAAATCTCAAATAGGCTTCAGGGCCCGTATGCACAATCGATAACTACCCATACCCGAGGGTAAATTAATGGTAAATTCGGGGTAGTTACCCTAGGGGCGAAAGCCCCCCCCCCCCGAATCCACGCTCGGGGAAGGCTGCAATAGAAATTCGCCCCCGTATTGCGCAACTCGCAATAGGATTTGAAACGGACCATAGCCAGGCGCGCGCAGCCAGGATGTATTTTCGGGGGGGGCCCGAAATTTCGGAACTTCGGAGATCCTATTGCGAGTGCACCCCCCTCTGAAAGCATGGTTCAGTGCTGGGGCGTTATAGTCCGCTTCGAATCCTATTGCGAGCAGGTGCTGATCTATCGGAGGTCTTTAGGGATGTGGGCAAAACGCCGCCACAACTGACGACTTTAGGGTGGGTCACTTTTCACTTTTTGTACCTTTTCTGGATTTATGGGGCTCCCAACCCTTTTCCCGAAATAACGTTTCGGATGTTGAAAAAATGTTGAACAAGTAATGTTCTGGAGCCGATTTGAAGTGTGACAACAGCCATTTTAGGCCCGAAATCGCATGTTATCGCTTCGAAATAATAACATTTTTTGGGTCGATTTGAGGTTCGATACCAGTACCCTTCAGACGCGAAATCACGTTTAGAACCGCGAAAAAAATCATGTTCTGGAGCAGATTTCAGGCCCGAAAACAAATAATTTTCAGACCAGTAATCACGTTTCGGACGCAGAAAAGGTAATATTTTGGAACCGATTTGAAGTGGGAAAATTGTCCATTTTTCGGCCAGAAATGACATTTTCACTACGCAAAAATATTTGGGGGGGGACCGATTTTAAGTACGAAAACATCACTTTCAAAGCATAAATTGCGGTTCGGAATTAGCAAAAATCACGGTCAGGAGCGGATTTGAAGTCCGAAAAAACAGTTTTCAGACCCGAATTCACGTTTCGGACTTATACATTTTCATGTTCTGGAGCTGATTTGAAGTCCGAAAACAGCAGTTTTAGACCCGAAATAACGTTTCTGACGTAAAAGAAAATCGTGTTCTGGAGCCGGTTTCATATCTGAAAACAGCAGTTTTCAAACCCGAAATTACGATTATGACTTGGAAAAAATAATGTTCTGGAACAGATTAAGAAGTCCGAAAACAGCAGTTTTTAGACCAGGACTCACGTTTCGGACGTATACAAAATCATGTTCCAGGCCGATTTCACGCCCGAATACAGCAGTTTTCAGGCACAAAATCACCTTCCGGACGTGACGTGCCATATTCTGAAGCAGATTGAGGTCCGTGAACAGAAATCTTCGGACCCGTAATCACGTTTCGGGAATCGAAAAAAAGTGTTCTGGAACCGATTTGAAGTGCAAAAACAGCCGTTTTAGTAGGCCCGAATTGACTTTTCACTTCAAGCCTGGAGCGCTGGGGAAACCAGGCAATGGCTTTTTGGGAGGGCCACTCGACCCTTTGTAGATCAGTCAGTGATTACGAGTGCACCATGGTTCGGCGCGGGTTTGCTATGCTCCACTTCGGATCCTGACGGGGGGGGGCCTATGCCCCCCCCCCCTTGGCTGCGCTACTGACCATAGCGCGCCAGCGCCGAACCGTTTCACCTTCGAGGGGGGGGGGGGTGCTTTCACTTAGGGATTCGAAGCTGACCATAGCGTCTCAGTGCCGAACCTCGCGCCTTCGGGAGAGGTGGGGGGGGGGGGCTGTCATCTCCCCATTGTGAGGCTGGATGCGCCAGTGCGTCATATTGGACTAATAAGGCATGTGCAATAAATCCCCCCAGTGAAAATTATTTAGCGGTGGCCCTGGTTGTGCGCACATAATGCTCTCCGCTGCATCCCTTCCTGTGTCCATTCATTACCGCCCGCCAGAGGTGGGGCACAGGCCTAACTCTGAACGCTCCCAGGGGCGGATCCAAGCATTCTGCCAGGCGAGGGCGCGGTAATGCTAATTTGGAAAACCGCTCGCGGCGGAGTACGGTTTTAGTATTACGAGTGTGTATCGTATTTTCCGCGCCGTGGGGCGGGCGGTCGCCCCGCGGCACCCACTGGATCCGCGCCTGGCTCCTCGCCCCAGTGCCCGGTACTCGCTTGGCACAACGTGGCGCCCAGTCAAGCCACGTTACGCCAGGCCATTCCACCCCTCCCCCACCCCACGCCCTCTCTGTGTGTGATAGTTTCCAGACCAGCTGACCGAACCCGGTCATCGAGCACTGGCGGACTGCGCGCCATCTAGGAGAAAGGTACGCACTGTAGTTACCGCGCATTGCCGACTCTGGCTCAACAGAACTATTGGCCTGCACTGTAC
>JADLSH010000042.1:0-47957 GCA_016169945.1 Trachythela sp. YZ-2020 | reverse complement strand
CGCATGCGCAGTAGCGCCCCATCCACGGGTCACGTGCGCCATCACATTAGCGGGGTGTGCTGACCCCACATACCAAGTTTCAAGTAAATCGGTCCAGTACTTCAGGAGATATGGCATTAAATACCGAACGTGTCACTTCCCTTTAACCCGCGCCCTTCTGGGCCTGTTACGACCCCTGCCGGTTTCTGGGGGGGGGGCCGAAACGGCCCCCCTGCTATCTCCGGAACTAACAGTCGGATCGGAAAAATTCAAACGCCATTCGATAGGTCTGGGCAACGCCTTTCCGAAACACCCCGGTTGACCTAGTTTATTTGACCTGTGACGTCACAGGAAGGTCAAAATAGGTCAAATAGGCCCAAAAGCATGGCCAAATGATATCTCCAGAACCAGCAGTCAGATCGGAATAATTCAAACGGCATTCGATAGCATACAGCTGTGGGCACTCCAAACAGTCAACTTGACCCATTGCTGTGTCTGTGACGTCACATGCTGGGTCAATCAGGACCAATCAAAATCGTCAATTTCCATCTTTTGAACCATTGGTCGGATTGAAATGATTCAAACGCCATTCGATAGGTCTCGGGAAGGCGATCTCGATGCACACCTCACTTGACCTCTTACGTGACCTGTGACGTCACAAAAAGGTCAAAATAGGTCAAATTGACCCAGGTCAGGTTAAAAAAATGTTTTTGGTAAATTGATATGGATATCATAAATATATATAATTCCATGCTAAAAAGGTCGTTTTTAGTGATTATTGGCCCTTAGAAATAATATGTACCGCTCCTAATGCAAGAAATGGGTTTTCAGCGCTTTGTGTCACTTGAATTCAGATATTCAAATCGCCATAAGTCAGCCGTTTGAAAAGATATCAACTTCAAATTTGGTACGCAGATAGTCAATCCACTCCTCTATAACATATTTTTCGGTTTTTCAAAAAAATTGAAAATTGCAAAAAGTAAAAAATAAATTCAAAAAAAAATTGGTCAAAATTTCCCCCCAAAATTTTGGAATTTGGAATTTCAAAATTTCGAGATAGCAGTTTTGTAGCCCGTCCAATTTCCTATCGTTTGGCGCCAGAAGCAGCTCCCTATCTCTTTCCGTTGATGTTTGGCGAAGGTTTCCCTGAACCCCTGTTTTTGGCCCCAAATCGCAAAACATGACCTCACTTTGACCTCCCTCACGGGTGACCTAATGTGACCTGGTACTTAATTTTTTCAGGAAAGTTGTATAATTGGTGTCTCGAGGGGTACTGAAAATTTGAAGTAGGTACCTCTGACCGTTTTTTAGCTATTCGCGAAAAACCACAGGGGGGGCCGTTTCGGCCCCCAGACAAGCATGAGGTTAAGATTACCTAATGGGTTCACCCTTTAATGCACGGCTGTGACGTCACCCATTGCTATTGCACAGTGTGATGCCCCTGCGGCCTCCCCCCCAACCCTGCCACGGACCCCCGACCCTCATTGTGAGGGACCCCACCCCCACCCCCACCCACACCCACCGCTGCGGCATGCCGCCCCCTGCCCCTCCCGGAACCCCCTCCCCGCCGCTGCATACCGCCCAATTTTCAAGTCAATCGGTCCAGTGCCAAGGAGATAAAGCGATCTGCGCGTACACGCGCAGTGCCGCCCATTTCAATGGTCAGTGACGTCATCAAAAACGGCGACTTCGCCAGGCTTCGTGGATATCGGGGTGCGATGCGTGTGCAGCCGGCTGGCAACTGCCTCGACCAGCACTGCGAAGGTGCGATACGTGTGCAAACCGACTGTACCTGGACCAGCCTGAGGTGGCGATAGGTGTGCGGCCGGATCATACCTGGACCAGCCCCGGGCGTATGATGGGTGTGCGGCCGACTGCTACCTGGACCAGCCCCCCGGGTGTGTGATATGTGTGCGGCCGACTGTACCTGGACCAGACCAGTCCCCCGGGGGTGCGATACGTCTGCGGCCGACTGTACCTCGACCAGCCCCGCTGCGGTGCGATACGTGTGCGGCCGGCTGTACCTCGACCAGTCCCGCGGGGGTGCGATACGTGTGCAGCCGATGTACATCGACCCGCCACCGACTGTACCTGAACCAGATACCGAAGATGCCAGTGGATTATGCGGCCGACTGTACCTGGACGGTGGACATACCCCAGGGTGCGATACGTATGCGGCCGACTGTACACTGACCCAGTCTCCCCGGGGTGTGATAGTTATGCGCTGTACCTGGACCATGCGGCCGACTGTACCTGGACCAGCCCCCCGGGGGTATGATAGTTATGCGGCCGACTGTACCTGGACCAGCCCCCCGGGGGTATGATAGGTCCAGGCCGACTGTACCTGGACCAGCCCGGGGTGCGATGATAGCTATGCGGCCGACTGTACCTGGACCAGCCCCCCGGGGGTGATAGTTATGCGGCCGACTGTACCTGGCCTCGGTGTGATAGGTCTGCGGCCGACTGTACCTGGACCAGCCCCCCGGGGGTGTGATAGTTATGCGGCCGACTGTACCTGGACCAGCCCCCCGGGGGTATGATAGTTATGCGGCCGACTGTACCTGGACCAGCCCCCCGGGGGTATGATAGGTGTGCGGCCGACTGTACCTGAACCACTTCGGGGTATGATAGTTATGCGGCCGACTGTACCTGGACCAGTCCCCCGGGGGTGATAGTTATGCGGCCGACTGTACCTGGACCAGCCCCCCGGGGGTATGATAGGTCTGCGGCCGACTGTACCTGGACCAGCCCCCCGGGGGTGTGATAGTTATGCGGCCGACTGTACCTGGACCAGCCCCCCGGGGGTATGATAGTTATGCGGCCGACTGTACCTGGACCAGCCCCCCGGGGGTATGATAGTTATGCGGCCGACTGTACCTGGACCAGCCCCCCGGGGGTGTGATAGTTATGCGGCCGACTGTACCTGGACCAGCCCCCCGGGGGTATGATAGTTATGCGGCCGACTGTACCTGGACCAGCCCCCCGGGGGTGTGATAGTTATGCGGCCGACTGTACCTGCCCCCCCCCTGCCGAACCCCCTCCCCGCCGCTGAATCTGTGACCCCCTCCCTCAGTACAGGGTAAAGACTGGTCGAAAAATTGAAAAGTTTACCGTCGCCCACCCCGTGCCGGATTCGATCCTTGGCCCTCTACCATGTTAAGCAAGTGTTCTTCCTCGAGGCTACCCGATCAGATGGTCGGGGCGCCGTCCGGATGGAAACGACAAATGTAATCTCACCCACTATAACGCAGGGGTGTAACCAGGATTTCTTCAGGGGGGGGGGGCAAAACTTTGATGATGTCAGGGCCTACGGGGAAATTGTAAAATATCGGCCGTAAGGGGGGTGGGGGGAGGGGGAATTGCCCCCTTTGAATCCCCTGGTTGCGCCCATGCTGTAACGTTGAGTCAATGGGGAAAAACTAGTTTTCCTTATAGCACGTGACCGAAAACTCGAAGTTTTCCTGGGGTACCGACCCATGCCACGTGGTAGTCGGGATGTCTGACCATGCTGCTGGCCAATTTCAGCAACTTCTAAGGTTAAGTTTTTGAATAAATCGATTTTGAAAATGTCCGTCCACCACGGCTAGTGCTGAGCGCCATAGGAGTGAAAAGAGACATTTTTCAAAGTCCCCCAAATGGAAAAAAAGATTTTTCCTGGGTCACCCACCCACCCCACCCTCTCGGCAACATGACGGGCTTTCGATCCAGACCATTTCGGGCGAAATCTTATGATCCGTTTGACCTGCACTCACGATTGCTGCCAATCCGCACTTGTGCGCTCAGGTGTGAACCCCATACATAATGTGCTCAAGGAACTATCGTTCCGCAGAGATCAATGCTAAAGCATATCACTCCGCAGACCGACAGTCCCTTTCGGTTATGTATGGGCGACGCCTGAAGGGGCATCGCAGGACCGAAAGGGACTGTCGTGTTGTCCTTTCTATTGTCCGTTGCCTATTTTACGAGAAAAAAAATTCCAAAAAAATATTTGGCAAAAAAATATTTGACAAAAATCCAAAAAAAAATTCAAAAAAAAAATTCCCCAAAAAATCAAAAATATATTTACCCCACATACCAAGTTTCAAGTCAATCGGTCCAGTACTTCAGGAGATAGCCATCTGCGCATGCGCAGTAGCGACCATGGCTCAGTGGGCTCAGATGGGTCAGTGACGTCATCAAAAATGACGTCATATTGGGTTTAGTGGACATTCTGGACATTGGACGTACCACTATTATACGAACGTGTTACTTCCCTTTAAGTTTACCGAACTGGCCACTTCCCTTTAAGTTTACCGAACGTGTCACTTCCCTTTAAGTTTACCTAATGGGTTCACCCTTTAATGCACGGCTGTGACGTCACCCATTGCTATACTGACCCCACATACCAAGTTTCAAGTCAATCGGTCCAGTACTTCAGGAGATACAGCCTGAGGTCACTGCGCATGCGCAGTAGCGCCCTAGCCACGGGTCACGCGCTCCATGACATTAGCGGGGTGTGCTGACCCCACATACCAAGTTTCAAGTCAGACTGGTCGAAAAATTGAAAAGTTTACCGCCGACCATCCAGGGTCGGATTCGATCCTGGACCTCTCGCATGGTAAGCGAGCATCTTACCACTGGACTACTCGGTCCGGTGGCGGTCGCGCCGTTTTGAAGGACATAACAGAAGTGAAGTGACCAACTGTAACGCCTGTAACGCAGGGGCGTAACCAGGATTTCTTAGGGGGGGGGAGCAAAACTTTGATGATGGGCAGGGCCTATGGGAAAATGGTAAAATATCGGCCGTATGGGGGGGGGGGGAATTGCCCCCTTTGACCCCCCTGGTTGCGCCCCTGCTGTAACGCTAAGTCAATGAGGAAAAACTAGTTTTCCTTATAGCACGTGACCGAAAACTCGAAGTTTTCCTGGGGTACCGACCCATGCCACGTGGTAGTCGGGATGTCCCACCATGCTGCTGGCCAATTTCAGCAACTTCTAAGGTTAAGTTTTTGAATAAATCGATTTTGAAAATGTCCGTCCACCACGGCTAGTGCTGAGCGCCATAGGAGTGAAAAGAGACATTTTTCAAAGTCCCCCAAATGGAAAAAAAGATTTTTCCTGGGTCACCCACCCACCCCACCCTCTCGGCAACATGACGGGCTTTCGATCCAGACCATTTCGGGCGAAATCTTATGATCCGTTTGAGCTGGACTCACGATTGCTGCCGAACCCGACACTTTGTGCAGACTAGGTGTGAAACCCCCCCATACATAATGTGCTCAAGGAACTATCGTTCCGCAGAGCTCAATGCTAAAGCATATCACTCCGCAGACCGACAGTCCCTTTCGGTTACTTGAGGGCGACGCCTGAAGGGGCATCGCAGGACCGAAAGGGACTGTCATGTGGTTTTTAAAAAATGTAAGTTTTAGGTTTACAAAAAAAGTGTAAGTTTTGGGTTTACCAAAAAAAATCCCAAACTTTGTAAGTTTTGGGTTTACCAAAAAATAAGTGTAAGTTTTGGGTTTACCAAAAAAAATCCCCAACTTTGAAGTTTTGGGTTTACCAAAAAAAAGTGTAAGTTTTGGGTTTACCAAAAAAATACCCAACTTTGTAAGTTTTGGGTTTACCAAAAAAAAGTGTAAGTTTTGGGTTTACCAAAAAAAATCCCCAACGTATCATGACCCTATGTATCAAAGGTCTGCGGCCGACTGTACCTGGACCAGCCCCTCGGGGGTGTGATAGTTATGCGGCCGACTGTACCTGGACCAGCCCCCCGGGGGTATGATAGGTCTGCGGCCGACTGTACCTGGACCAGCCCCCCGGGGTGTGATAGTTATGCGGCCGACTGTACCTGGACCAGTCCCCCGGGGGTATGATAGGTGTGCGGCCGACTGTACCTGGACCAGCCCCCCGGGGGTATGATAGGTCTGCGGCCGACTGTACCTGGACCAGCCCCCCGGGGGTGTGATAGTTATGCGGCCGACTGTACCTGGACCAGCCCCCCGGGGGTATGATAGGTTTGCGGCCGACTGTACCTGGACCAGCCCCCCGGGGGTATGATAGTTATGCGGCCGACTGTACCTGGACCAGGCGCCGGGGGTATGATAGTTATGCGGCCGACTGTACCTGGACCAGCCCCCGGGGGTGTGATAGTTATGCGGCCGACTGTACCTGGACCAGCCCCCCGGGGGTATGATAGTTATGCGGCCGACTGTACCTGGACCAGCCCCCCGGGGGTATGATAGTTATGCGGCCGACTGTACCTGGACCAGCCCCCCGGGGGTGTGATAGTTATGCGGCCGACTGTACCTGGACCAGCCCCCCGGGGGTGTGATAGTTATGCGGCCGACTGTACCTGGACCAGCCCCCCGGGGGTGTGATAGTTATGCGGCCGACTGTACCTGGACCAGCCCCCCGGGGGTATGATAGGTCTGCGGCCGACTGTACCTGGACCAGCCCCCCGGGGGTGTGATAGTTATGCGGCCGACTGTACCTGGACCAGTCCCCCGGGGGTATGATAGGTCTGCGGCCGACTGTACCTGGACCAGCCCCCCGGGGGTATGATACGTGTGCGGCCGACTGTACCTGGACCAGCCCCCCGGGGGTATGATAGGTGTGCGGCCGACTGTACCTGGACCAGCCCCCCGGGGGTATGATAGTTATGCGGCCGACTGTACCTGGACCAGCCCCCCGGGGGTATGATAGGTGTGCGGCCGACTGTACCTGGACCAGCCCCCCGGGGGTATGATAGTTATGCGGCCGACTGTTCCTGGACCAGCCCCCCGAGGGTATGATAGGTGTGCGGCCGACTGTACCTGGACCAGCCCCCCGGGGGTATGATAGGTCTGCGGCCGACTGTACCTGGACCAGCCCCCCGGGGGTATGATACGTGTGCGGCCGACTGTACCTGGACCAGCCCCCCGGGGGTATGATAGGTCTGCGGCCGACTGTACCTGGACCAGCCCCCCGGGGGTATGATAGGTGTGCGGCCGACTGTACCTGGACCTGCCCCCCGGGGGTATGATAGTTATGCGGCCGACTGTACCTGGACCAGCCCCCCGGGGGTATGATAGTTATGCGGCCGACTGTACCTGGACCAGCCCCCCGGGGGTGTGATAGTTATGCGGCCGACTGTACCTGGACCAGCCCCCCGGGGGTATGATAGTTATGCGGCCGACTGTACCTGGACCAGCCCCCCGGGGGTGTGATAGTTATGCGGCCGACTGTACCTGGACCAGCCCCCCGGGGGTATGATAGTTATGCGGCCGACTGTTCCTGGACCAGCCCCCCGGGGGTATGATAGGTGTGCGGCCGACTGTACCTGGACCAGCCCCCCGGGGGTATGATAGGTCTGCGGCCGACTGTACCTGGACCAGCCCCCCGGGGGTATGATACGTGTGCGGCCGACTGTACCTGGACCAGCCCCCCGGGGGTATGATAGGTCTGCGGCCGACTGTACCTGGACCAGCCCCCCGGGGGTATGATAGGTGTGCGGCCGACTGTACCTGCCCCCCCCCCCCCGCCCCTGCCGAACCCCCCACCCCCCTCCCCGGCGCTGAATCTGTGACCCCCTCCCTCAGTACAGGGTAAAGACTGGTCGAAAAATTGAAAAGTTTACCGTCGCCCACCCCGTGCCGGATTCGATCCTTCGCCCTCTACCATGCTAAGCAAGTGTTCTTCCTCGAGGCTACCCGATCAGATGGTCGGGGTGCCGTCCGGATGGAAACGACAAATGTAATCTCACCCACTATAACGCAGGGGTGTAACCAGGATTTCTTCAGGGGGGGGGGCAAAACTTTGATGATGTCAGGGCCTACGGGGAAATGGTAAAATATCGGCCGTAAGGGGGGTGGGGGGAGGGGCAATTGTCCCCTTTGAACCCCTGGTTGCGCCCCTGCTGTAACGCTAAGTGAATGGGAAAATAACTTTTTTTTCAAAGTCACGTGATTCAAAAATTCGACTTTTCCTGGGGTACCGACCCATGCCACGTGGTAGTCGGGATGTCCCACCATGCTGCTGGACCAATTTCAGCAAATCCTAATGTTAAATTTTTGAATAAATCGATTTTGAAAATTCCCGTCGATCTCGGCTAAGCCTGAGCCTATGGCGCTAAAAACATTGACCTACATTTTGGCACGTGCACCGAAAATACGAATTTTCCTGGGTCACCCACCCCCCACACCCTCTCGGCAACATGACGGGCTTTCGATCAAGACCATTTCGGGCGAAATCTTATGATCCGTTTGAGCTGATGTCACGATTGCTGCCCATCCGTACACTTTGTGCAGACGACGTGTCAAACCCCCCCATACATAATGTGCTCAAGGAACTATCGTTCCGCAGAGCTCAATGCTAAAGCATATCACTCCGCAGACCGACAGTCCCTTTCGGTTACCAAAAATGTAAGTTTTGGGTTTACCAAAAAAAATCCCCAACTTTGAAGTTTTGGGTTTACCAAAAAAAGTGTAAGTTTTGGGTTTACCAAAAAATTCCCCAACTTTGTAAGTTTTGGGTTTACCAAAAAAAATCCCCAACTTTGTAAGTTTTGGGTTTACCAAAAAAAAGTGTAAGTTTTGGGTTTACCAAAAAAAATCCCCAACGTATCATGACCCTATGTATCAAGTTTCAAGTCAATCGGTCCAGTACTTACGGAGATACAGCATGAGGTCACTGCGCATGCGCAGTAGCGACCTAGGCCACGATCATGTGTGGCATCACATTAGCACGGTGTCCTGACCACACATACAAAGTTTCAAGTCAATCGGTCCGGTACTTCAGGAGATATGGCTTTAGGTCACTGCGCATGCGCAGTAGCACCCCAGCCACGGGTCACGTGTGGCATCACATTAGCGGGGTGTACTGACCCCACATACCGAGTTTCAAGTCAATCGGTCCAGTACTTCAGGAGATATGGCATTAAATACCGAACGTGTCACTTCCCTTTAAGTTACCTAATGGGTTCACCCTTTAATGCACGGCTGTGACGTCACCCATTGCTATTGCACAGTGTGATGCCCCTGCGGCCTCCCCCCAACCCTGCCGACCCCCCCCCCCCGACCCTCATTATGAGGGACCCCCCCCCCACCCCACTGCGGCATGCCGCCCCCCTACCCTCCGAACCCCCTCCCCGCCGCTGCATACCAAGTTTCAAGTCAATCGGTCCAGTACTTCAGGAGATAGCGATCTGCGCATGCGCAGTAGCGCCCATTTCAATGGTCAGTGACGTCATCAAAAATGACGACTTCTTAGGCTTCGTGGATATCGGGGGTGCGATACGTGTGCAGCCGGCTGTACCTCGACCAGCACTGCGGGGGTGCGATACGTGTGCGGCCGACTGTACCTGGACCAGCCCCCCGGGGGTATGATAGGTGTGCGGCCGACTGTACCTGGACCAGCCCCCCGGGCGTATGATAGGTGTGCGGCCGACTGTACCTGGACCAGCCCACCGGGGGTGCGATACGTGTGCGGCCGACTGTACCTGGACCAGTCCCCCGGGGGTGCAATACGTCTGCGGCCGACTGTACCTCGACCAGCCCCGCTGCGGTGCGATACGTGTGCGGCCGGCTGTACCTCGACCAGTCCCGCGGGGGTGCGATACGTGTGCAGCCGATGTACATCGACCTGCGGCCGACTGTACCTGGACCAGCCCCCCGGGGGTGTGATAGTTATGCGGCCGACTGTACCTGGACCAGCCCCCCGGGGGTATGATAGTTATGCGGCCGACTGTACCTGGACAAGCCCCCCGGGGGTATGATAGGTCTGCGGCCGACTGTACCTGGACCAGCCCCCCGGGGGTATGATAGTTATGCGGCCGACTGTACCTGGACCAGTCCCCCGGGGGTGTGATAGTTATGCGGCCGACTGTACCTGGACCAGCCCCCCGGGGGTATGATAGGTCTGCGGCCGACTGTACCTGGACCAGCCCCCCGGGGGTGTGATAGTTATGCGGCCGACTGTACCTGGACCAGCCCCCCGGGGGTATGATAGTTATGCGGCCGACTGTACCTGGACCAGCCCCCCGGGGGTATGATAGGTCTGCGGCCGACTGTACCTGGACCAGCCCCCCGGGGGTATGATAGGTGTGCGGCCGACTGTACCTGGACAAGCCCCCCGGGGGTATGATAGTTATGCGGCCGACTGTCCCTGGACCAGCCCCCCGGGGGTGCGATAGTTATGCGGCCGACTGTACCTGGACCAGCCCCCCGGGGGTGTGATAGTTGTGCGGCCGACTGTACCTGGACCAGCCCCCCGGGGGTATGATAGGTCTGCGGCCGACTGTACCTGGACCAGCCCCCCGGGGGTATGATAGTTATGCGGCCGACTGTACCTGGACCAGCCCCCCGGGGGTATGATAGGTCTGCGGCCGACTGTACCTGGACCAGCCCCCCGGGGGTATGATAGTTATGCGCCCGACTGTACCTGGACCAGCCCCCCGGGGGTGTGATAGTTATGCGGCCGACTGTACCTGGACCAGCCCCCCGGGGGTATGATAGGTCTGCGGCCGACTGTACCTGGACCAGCCCCCCGGGGGTATGATAGGTGTGCGGCCGACTGTACCTGGACCAGCCCCCCGGGGGTATGATAGTTATGCGGCCGACTGTACCTGGACCAGCCCCCCGGGGGTATGATAGGTGTGCGGCCGACTGTACCTGGACCAGCCCCCCGGGGGTATGATAGTTATGCGGCCGACTGTTCCTGGACCAGCCCCCCGGGGGTATGATAGGTGTGCGGCCGACTGTACCTGGACCAGCCCCCCGGGGGTATGATAGGTCTGCGGCCGACTGTACCTGGACCAGCCCCCCGGGGGTATGATACGTGTGCGGCCGACTGTACCTGGACCAGCCCCCCGGGGGTATGATAGGTCTGCGGCCGACTGTACCTGGACCAGCCCCCCGGGGGTATGATAGGTGTGCGGCCGACTGTACCTGGACCAGCCCCCCGGGGGTGTGATAGTTATGCGGCCGACTGTACCTGGACCAGCCCCGCGGGGGTACGATACGTGTGCGGCCGGATATTGCACAGTATCATGCCCCCTGCGGCCTCCCCCCCCCCCAACCCTGCCTCCTCCCCACCCCTCATTATGACGCCCCCCCAGCCCCCACTACGGAATCCCCCCCCCCCACCGAACCACCCTCCCCGCCGCTGAATCTGCAGATAGCCATCTGCGCATGCGCAGTAGCGCCCATCCAAGGATCAGTGACGTCATCAAAAATGACGTCATATTAAGTTCAGTGGACATTCTGGACAGTGGACGTATCACTGTTATGACACAACGACCTCAAAACCGGTCTCAACCTGTTTGGGCACACGGCTGTGACGTCACCCACCCCCCCCCCCCCACTCCCCAGCCCCTCAGTATGATGGAACCCCGTGCGGCCTGCCGCACTCCCTCCCCACCGCCCCCCCCTCAATCTGTGACCCCACCCCGCCCCCTCATCAAACTGGTCCCAATCTCTATTGGCAATACGTGTTGTGATGTCTTCCCAGTCCTCTCAGCCCCTCAGTAGGATGGAACCCCGTGCGGCCTGCCGACCCCCCCCCCTCCCCCACCGCCCCCGCCCCTCAATCTGTGACCCCCCCGCCCCTCATGTACCTGGTCCAGCCCCGCGGGGGTGCGATACGTGTGCAGCCGACTGTACCTCTGACTGTACCAGCCGACTGTACCTCGACCTGCGGCCGACTGTACCTGGACCAGCCCCCCGGGGGTGTGATAGGTGTGCGGCCGACTGTACCTGGACCAGCCCCCCGGGGGTGCGATACGTGTGCGGCCGGCTGTACCTCGACCAGCCCCGCGGGGGTGCGATACGTGTGCGGCCGGCTGTACCTGGACCAGCCCCGCGGGGGTGCGATACGTGTGCGGCCGGCTGTACCTGTACCAGTCCCGCGGGGGTGCGATACGTGTGCGGCCGGCTGTACCTCGACCAGCCCCGCTGCGGTGCGATACGTGTGCGGCCGGCTGTACCTCGACCAGTCCCCCGGGGGTGCGATACGTCTGCGGTCGACTGTACCTGGACCAGCCCCGCGGGGGTGCGATACGTGTGCGGCCGACTGTACCTGGACCAGCCCCCCGGGGGTGCGATACGTGTGCGGCCGACTGTACCTGGACCAGTCCCCCGGGGGTGCGATACGTCTGCGGCCGACTGTACCTCGACCAGCCCCGCTGCGGTGCGATACGTGTGCGGCCGGCTGTACCTCGACCAGCCCCGCGGGGGTACGATACGTGTGCGGCCGGCTGTACCTGTACCAGTCCCGCGGGGGTGCGATACGTGTGCGGCCGACTGTACCTGCCGCCCCGCCCCTGCCGAACCCCCACCCCCTCCCCGCCGCTGAATCTGTGACCCACTCCCTCAGTACAGTGTTACACTGGTCGAAAAACTGAAAAGTTTACCGTCGCCCACCCCGTGCCGGATTCGATCCTTCGACCTCTCGCATGCTAAGCCAGTGCTCTTCCTCGAGGCTAACCGATCAGATGTTCGAAGCGCCGTCCGGAAGGAAACGACATATGTAATCTCACCCACTATAACGCAGGGGTGTAACCAGGATTTATTCAGGGGGGGGGGCAAAACTTTGATGATGTCAGGGCCTACGGGGAAATGGTAAAATATCGGCCGTAAGGGGGGTGGGGGGAGGGGAATTGCCCCCTTTGAACCCCCTGGTTGCGCCCCTGCTGTAACGCTAAGCCAATGGGAAAATAACTTTTTTTTCAAAGTCACTTTATTCAAAATTTCGAATTTTCCTGGGGTACCGACCCATGCCACGTGGTAGTCGGGATGTTCCACCATGCCGCTGGACCAATTTCAGCAAATCCTAATGTTAAAATTTTGAATAAATCGATTTTGAAAATGTCCGTCCACCACGGCTAGTGCTGAGCGCCATAGGAGTGAAAAGAGACTTTTTTCAAAGTCCCCCAAATGGAAAAAAAGATTTTTCCTGGGTCACCCACCCACCCCACCCTCTCGGCAACATGACGGGCTTTCGATCCAGACCATTTCGGGCGAAATCTTATGATCCGTTTGAGCTGATGTCACGATTGCTGCCCATCCGTACACCTTGTGCAGACGACGTGTCAAACCCCCCCATACATAATGTGCTCAAGGAACTATCGTTCCGCAGAGTTCAATGCTAAAGCATATCACTCCGCAGACCGACAGTCCCTTTCGGTTATGATTTTCGCATACACTGTATTTGCTCGTAGGTTAGTTCGTATTTAATGCTGAGTGATGGGGCCCCAGGTTGAGGGAAACCCGGATTTTCGAGAGAAAAAAATGTTGAAAATGGGGGCCTCCTGAAAATAAAGTGGGCCAAATCCGGTGAGTTTTCCGATTTGGGGGGTAGGTGGGGGCCTCCGCTCGGCAAATTGCGGTATCGTGAAAAAATCCTGGCTACGCCCCTACCTATGCCTACCACGCCCTGCTGGGGGCCCCGCAGTAACGGGAGACCCAGCAGAGCTCGGTGGCCCTTCGTACAGAGCCGAGGCGGCCCCTCATTTCCCTGGGCCACGCAAAGCCATGGGTCCCCGGCCGGCGCCCGGCGGCCGATATCTGGCCGCTTCAATATACGCCCGCGCCGGACGCCAACAAATCGACTACGGAAACGATTTGAGGTTTGACATCAGCCGATTTCAAAGTGCAAATCAAGTCCGGGACACGAAAAAAATAGACTCCTGAAGCATATTTGATGTTTGAAATTAGCCGATTTCAAAGCGCAAATCAAGTCCCGGACGCCAAAAATAGACTCCTCGAGCATATTTGAGGTTTGAAAACAGCCTATTTCAAAGTGCAAAGCAAGTCCCAGACGCCAAAAAATCAACTCATCGAGCATATTTGAGGTCTGAAATCAGCCGATTTCAAAGTACAAATCAAGTCCCGGACGCGAAAAAAATCGACTCCAGGAGCATATTTGAGCTGTGAAATCAGCCGACTTCAAAGTGCAAATCGAATCAGGGACGCCCAAAAATTCGACTGCTGAAGTATATTTGAGGTTTGAAATCAACCGATTTCAAAGTGCAAATCAAGTCCCGGACGGCAAAAAATCGACTCCTGGAGCATATTATAGGTTTGAAATCAGCCGATTTCAAAGTGAAAATCAAGTCCGGTATGCGAAAAAACATACTCCTGGGGAATATTTGAGGTTTGAAAACAGCCTATTTAAAGGTGCAAATCAAATCCGGGACGCGAAAAAAATACTACTGGAGCATATTTGAGGTGTGAAAACAGCCGATTTCAAAGTGCAAATCAAGTCCGGGACGCCAAAAAAATCGACTCCTGAAGCATATTTGAGGTTTGAAAACAGCCGATTTCAAAGTGCAAATCAAGTCCGGGACGCCAAAAAATCGACTGCTGGAGCATATTTGAAGTTTGAAATCAGCCGATTTCAAAGTACAAATCAAGCCCCGGACGCCAAAAAATGACTGCTGGAGCATATTTGAAGTTTGAAATCAACCGATTTCAAAGGACAAATCAAGTCCCGGACGCCAAAAAAATCGACTGCTACAAAAGTTGGGTTTACCCGAAATCTAAGCACATTGTATTACAAAGTGTTATGTTTAAACTACCTCACACATCGAAAGCAGCCCAAATCCGATTAGTTTTTAAGGATCGAAGAAAACTTTGAAATTTAGACAAAAAACTGGTGGCTGGATCCGCCTTTGCCAGGACCCCCCCATCGAAAAATCCTGGTTGCGCGCCTGGTGCTCATCATCGGTATATGTGAACACATTTTACCGTTTTAAGAGATTACACATCCAGGAATACAAGAAACGTGGTTACATGTCTTTATATGCATTTACAGAGCAGCAGTGGCCACCGAAAGAGAAATGGACGCGGTAGTTCGGACATTGGCCGCCAGGGGCACTGGTGTCGCCTATGTTGAGGGATAGGCTAAACTTCTCTTGCTCGGGGCCGCATGGGGATTACAATTGAAATCGAATAAATGGTGCCACATTGCTCCCACGTGTACAGAGCATGATAAAATCATAGGGGCACCGTGCACTGTCCAATAAGTTCCGCCAGCGATACAGCCTAGTAGAAATGACCAAAGTGACAACTTTTTGCTAAAATATTTCGCACCATCTTTTCAAGTTTTCCCAAAATTTTGGTCGAATTTTAGAAATGTTTTCCAAACGCTTTCTTTGGATTTCAATCTACATTAATGAAACTCACACCCTTTTCTACCCCATGTAGGGTGCACGTTGTGTGAAAATTTGGGAGCGATACGCCAATTGGAAATACGAAAAAATTGTCTTTAAACTATTTCGGAGAGGCCGGTTATGATTTCATCGGTAACATCCTAATCTTCGCGAATTCTTCAGATAGCGTTTGGAAAATATGATTTTCCGATTCTGTGGTTCAAACTACAGTGTATAGGCTATGTTTGCCCGTGCACCTTCCAAAACTTTTCCGTATGGACCAAAAACCAAAAAACTTTTTAACAGTTTTTCGCAGATTACTCGAAAACCACGAAATATATCTGAGCGGGGATTTTTCTATATACGTAGAATCACAATGCGCATAAATTATGTAGGGGACATTTTTTTGCCCTCCCCTAAAACCAAATTTGACCTGTAGACATTTTTGCACATTCGATCAACCCCAGTGTACTTTTGGGCGCAGATTCCGAATATGACATCCGTTTGGCGACCCCACCAACCTCCACCCCCCTCCGGAATGCCCCCGTCCAAAAAAGTAATTTTCGACTTTGATGGTTCCCGGGGTCATTTTTTGCGCTGAATCCGAAAAACACAATCGTTTGGCCATCCCACCATCCAAGCCCCCCTACAACGCGTGGCAAGCGTGGACCCTTCGGCAAGCGCCGGCACGCCCGAGGCCGAAGGCCGAGGTTAGTTGTTGTTAGTTTGTCCGCAGCAGCCAGAACCCGTGATCCCAGCTCAACAATATTTTCAGGGGTTGTAGATCTGACCAAAATAACAACTTTTTGCTAAAATATTTTCGTCCCATCTTTTCAAGTTTTCCCAAAATTTTGGGTCGAATTTTAGAAATGTTTTCCAAACGCTTTCTTTGGATTTCAATCTACATTAATGAAACTCACACCCTTTTCTACCCCATGTAGGGTGCACGCTGTGTGAAAATTTGGGAGTGATACGCCAATTAGAAATACGAAAAATAATTGTCTTCCATGTAGGGTGCACGTTGTGTGAAAATTTGGGAGTGATACGCCAATTAGAAATATGAAAAAATTGTCTTTAAGGGTGCGCTAAAGGGCATACAATGGATAACTATAAACCGCAATATCTCACAAGTTTATCAACCAATTACGTTTCAGAAGACTCACTGTACTGGACGCAACCGTCCTGGTTGCGTCCAGTACAGTGGTCTTCACAAACTGTGAAAATTTGAACGCAATTGGTTGATAAACTTGTGAGATATTGCGGTTTATAGTTCCCCATTGTATGCCCTTTAGCGCACACTTACATTATTTCGGAGAGGCCGGTTATGATTTCATCGGTAACTTCCTAATCTTCGCGAATTCTTCAGATAGCGTTTGGAAAATATGATTTTCCGATTCTGTGGTTCAAACTACAGTGTATAGGCTATGTTTGCCCCTGCACCTTACAAAGCTTTTCGGTATGGAAAAAAGGTTATTTTTAACAGTTTTTCGCAGATTACTCGAAAACCACGAAAGATATCTGAGCGGGGATTTTTCTATATACGTAGAATCACAATGCGCATAAATTATATAGGGGACAATTATTTGCCCCTCCCCCTAAAACCAAATTTGACCTGTAGACATTTTTGCACATTCGATCAACCCCAGTGTACTTTTGGGCGCTGATTCCGAATATGACATCCGTTTGGCGACCCCACCGACTCCCCGCCCCCTCCGGAACCGCCCCCCCCCGTCCAAAAAAAATGATTTTCGACTTTGATTGTTCCCGGGGTCGTTTTTTGCGCTGAATATAAAAAGCACAATCGTTTGGCGATCCCATCGTCCCCCCCCCCCCCCCCCCCCCAATGCGTGGCAAGCGTGGACCCTTCGGCAAGCGCCGGCACGCCCGAGGCCGAAGGCCGAGTTGTTGTTTGCTAAGTTTAGAGACGTAGATGGACCTAAGGTCATTTCAGACGTCTTTAATGCTATGACAAATGTCATTGGAAATTATTGCAAATGGATGTTGGTTACAAGATGACCGGAACTAGCAAGGGCGGCACGGGCCTTGCAAAACGCTGGCTTATCCTAACTAAATCCAGCAGCCGCTTTATTCGACCAGTCCATGGACTGGCCGACTAAGTTCCGAATAAAAGGATCAGAAAGGTAAAACCCCGACTTACCGGCCTGTGAAGCCCCTCGTGTAGGTGCGGTGGAAACCCTTTCATTTAAATGTATCATAGGTTGACCATTTTTGCACCTGTTTTTGAAAAGTCATGCTCCATAAGTCTTATATGTTGCGTTTTGGCACGATGATGACGATATGACGTCATTTTGTAAAAATTTCGAAAAAATTATGCCCGCCCAGTCGATATGAAATTTTGGAATTATAGAGTAAATTGAACAGTTACAAATTCTTCCAAAAAACACTTTATTCTAACCAATTTAGCTCGCTGATTCCAAAAATGTCACTTTTACCGACGAGAGAAGTATATTTTCGGAAATTCTGGGGCATAAAGACATAAAAGACATAAAGATGAGTGCAACTATGAGCCACATGGGCCCCTCTTGGTTGCACTGTGTGGACACAGAAAGCTGTAGCCCACAAATTTATAATTTAGATGTCACTGTGATACTGATAAACCACCCCCTCTCCTTATAGTAATTGTATATGCTATTCTTGAAGATGTTCAGAGAACTAATGCTGACAATGGAACCTGGTAGCTGGTTCGAAGTCACAACAACCCTATTACTGAAGAAGGACTGTCTTAACCTTGTCCTGGCTCTAATTTTGAACTCATGTCCCCTGATAGTATCACATGCATTGAACTCAAATATTCCCCTAGGATATCCCTGCTGCTGGCCATGTACAAATTTAAATACCTCTATAAGATCCCCCTCAGCCTTCGATATCTGAGTGAAAACATGTTCAACTTTATCAATATTTGCTCATACGATAGGTTACTCAGCCCATTAACCATCTTTGTTGCCCTTTTTTGCACCCTTTCCAAAAGCCAACAGTATTTTCCCTGTCCCCGCCGACCTGGCGGAAACACTAAAACCCGAAATCGATTGAGTTAGCGGGTAAAACCTACCCGATCAGGGTCCCACACGGGGGAACACCTGCACCGAAACACAAAAACGCCCCCCATAAAAACGCGTGTTGCAGAAATGAGGCTATCGGTGTATTAAAGCCCAACACGAGCCAAACAAACCAGGTAGCGAAGGGGTCCAAACTACCACTAACTGAAAAAGACCAGAAACCAGGACAAAACCGGACCCACCCGGGTCGCCCGAACCGACATGCATACACAAAACCACAGCAGAACAAGGGTGGGGGGGCAGGGTAAACAGCAAAAACCGCCTGCACTGGGGCGGCTGGCAGACGAGAGTGCGCGCCCGCCGCCAGCGGGGAGCGCAGGTGACCACTGGCCACACTTCGCCGCTACAGGCAGAGGCACTGGCTAAGGTCCGGACTGATACACCGGTAGGCCGGCTGGGAAGCACAAAGCCGAGTCGCTGTCGCGACTGGAAGGGCCCCGGGCGGTGCCCAGGTCGGCCCAGGAATGCCGCCCCGTTGGAGCGCGCCGCTGCTGGTGCCGCAACTGGACTCGTTTGCTGGCCAGATCGAAGCCGGTCCAATGGGACGCAGGACTTGATGTAAATCACCAGACCGGGTTGCCGCCTGAAGTCTGCGCGATAGCTGGTACCCCTGTCGGCAACGGCAGAACGAGACAGCGCAGGCCGGGTGGAGTGGGAAAACCTGGTTAAAACTAACGTATTAACCGTGCATTTTCCCTGTCCCCGCCGTCCTGGCGGAAACACCAAACTCCCGAATCGATTGAGTTTGCGATGAAAACCTACCCGCCCGATAAAGGTCCCACACGGGGAACACCTGCACCGAACACTAAAAATGCCACCCATAGAAACGCGTGTTGCAGAAATGAGGCTATCGGTGTATTAAAGCCCAACACGAACCCAACAAACCAGGTAGCGAAGGGGTCCAAACTACCACCAACATACCCCCACCCGGACCCCACGCTACCCCAAACCCAGACCCCGACTGAGCGACAGAACAGTGCGCTGCGCTAATACGCCCGGTTATACACCGATCAGACCACACTCAGCACAGAGACCGACCTTCGTACGTAGCGACGTACCGCACGGGACTTCCACCTGCCCGCCTCGGCCAGCTGCAGCTCGGACAGGCCGCGCACGGTGCCGAAGGACGCCCCCGATACGTAAACAGTGGCCCGAGATGGTGGAGACATCCAACCGGCATTTCCCGGCCGCCCGCTTCAGCAATGCTGACAGCATGGCAGTGGTGATGACTGTGCCCTGCCAGTCTGTGAAAAAATACCGGGAGCCCCTGCCGGACACGGAGAAAATCCCGGGCAGCCTGGACAGTAGGGCAGTTCTGGCCGCCCAGCCAGGAAAACTGTCTCCGGAACCGCCGAGGTCTTAGATGAAGGGACGCTGAGCGTGAGACCACTAGCGGTGAGCTGCACATCAGAACACTTCAACGTGTGAGAAGGGGACCCACCAGAGACCAGTTCCCCCGGACGGAGTAGACAAAAAAAAACACCAGGATAATTGCTCTGTAGGCCAACCGGGTGGACAGGGGAAGCCCGAGGAGATAGAGAGCCTCACACATACCCTTGATCTCTTCGAGAGTTAAAGCTCTGCGGGAGTCGGAAGATGGTCGCGACTTACGGGCTCCAGCGAGGAGTTGTTTAATCCGATAGTCGCCGGTGGGATCAGGGCAACCTCTGGACTTGTGGGCATGAGAAATGGCTGACACATGAGATGCTAGGGTGGCCGCAGCATAACCCTCCTCAAACAGAAAAGCAAGGTAATCCGCCACGGAACCCACCGACACCGCGAACTCACACTTGTACTCACTTGTACTTACGACACTTGTAACTCGCACACAGCGGCCAGCTTCTCCAACACGTTATGGTAAATTGAACGGGTGGAGGGGGCCAGGGACGCATCCAAAAGGGCAGACACCGCCGGGGCTCGCTGTAGGGGGCCCAGACCCATGTTGGTCCTGGACACCACCCCGACACAGTCTCCGCGTGCTGAAACAGGGTAAACAACAACGTTATAACCTGTGCGTGGACGTTTACTATTTGGTATAGCAACCACCCACTTGTCCCACACCGGGTATATTTACTTGCTAATGTCCGACGCCCTAGTCTGAACAACATCTTACCAGCCACCACATGAGGTTAAACAGCCTGACCCCGTCACCATACCAACGTCCCGATATACCGTCGGACATTTTCACGAAACCGTGACACAAGAACATAACCATTGCAAGGACACCAGCCATGCGCATCCTCACCCAGAAATTACAGCAGATCGAGGAAGTTGGCCCAGGACCATTCTGCTGGTTGTGGCTCAGCCAGATTTAGAGCGGAAGCACTCGACCCACACAGAGCATCGGCTCTTGAGCTCTTGACATCACGACGATGCTTCGCGAACCTGAGACATAAACCTTAAAAACAAAAACAAAAGCCTCTCTTAAAAAGCCATTCTGGGGTCTGGGGGTCGACATGATTGCAATAATAATCGCAAACACCACTGATAAATCAGACACACCACCAATACACCACCAGACTTGTGCCTGGATCCCAAAAAAGATACCAGATCCGGATCCCGGGATCCTGGATCCCGGGATCCAAGTGGGATCCAAGATCCATGTACCAATTAAACCGCGGGATCCACCCGGGATCCAAGATCCATGACCCGATTAACCCTATTAGTGTCGGGGGGGGGCCTTAGAGGCCCCCCCGGTGGTTTTTCCCATGCTGTTCCTTAACCGCTTAAGATAGGATCTTGAAACTTTCTGACTTTTCCTATTTATTCATTGCGCGCATTTTGTGATTTTCCGAATTAATTTTCGTTGCATAGGGGCGGCGCCAGGGGCGGATTTTGGGGGGCATGTTTGGTATTTTCCGTGTTTCCCGAAGTCGCGTACTGTCGCCTGCTGTCCTCTAACCGCTTGAGATAAGAACTTCAAACTTTCAGACCTTTGTTCGCCATTCATTGTGCACATTTTGCCTGTTTTTGGAAATTTTTGGATTTTGGCCAGGGGCGGCTCCAGGGACTAATTTGGGGAGGCATGATAGTCCCTGCCGTATCTCATGTCATAATGCGTTCTATACTTCAGAATGGCATAGACAGTGATGCAGTATGACCAAACATCACCCATGAAGAAGAAAAACAAATTTTGGTTGCAGGGGCGGCGCCAGGAACGCCAAAAATCGGGATTTTACCCTGTTCGCTGTGCTAAAGGTTCAGCGTTCAACAGGCTCTCACACAGTCAGTTTTGCGAATTTTGACCTGAAATCAATACATAGGTCTTTTGGGACCCTCTTCCTTCGAAAAACAAAAAATAAAATTTCAAAATATTTTTTGAAAAAAATCCAAAATTTTGAAAATTATCGAAAATTCAAAATTTTGACCCCAAATTCGGAATCAGCGCCCCCGAAAACGTGGTTATCAGTACCTTCTGATTTTTAATATCTTCAAATTTGGAGCTGACACGCTACACGATTTACCCGACATTTCCCCCCTTTTTGGCCTGCTGACTACGCCATTGAGAAAATTTTGCACTTTTGGCGCTTCGGAAATGTAGTTTAGACACAGAGAATTCATTTGAGCCATCTCCCATCAAAATCGTACGGTAACTTTGCGAGATCTCAGGGGGGGCCTCAGAGGCCCCCCCCGACCGATTCGTTTCTTTCATATGCATACACTAATAGGGTTAAGCTGTGGGATCCATCTGGGATCCAAGATCCATCGTGCAAAATGTCATAAGATTTGATGATGTTGCATGCTCATCTGAAACACAATAGAAGAGTACCTATGCCATATATTGATGGGGAATGGGCTATTGTTTGCATTTATGACTGCCTGTACTTCAAAATGAATGCGGTATTTGGATTTCAGGATCCAAGATCCATGATTTTATGGATCTCAGGATCCAAGATCCATGATTTAATGGATCTCGTGGGATCCAACAGGGATCCAACTGTGGGATCCAATTGGGATCCAAGATCCATGGACCAATTAAACCGCGGGATCCAACTGGGATCCAAGATCCATGACCTGATTAAGCCGTGGGATCCATCTGGGATCCAAGATCCAAACTTGGGATCCAGGCACAAGTCTGACAGCTACCCTTCAATTTGGCGTACCAGCGATCGATAGCGACGACTATAGGGACCGCTTCCTTCACGGCTATAGACTGATGGGCCAATGAAGGGGGCCAGTCACCATATAGCCAGCTAACACCTGCAATTGCTCCAAACCCAACTGAGCCAGAAGCATCCGTGTGGAGGAAACTGACAGAGTGGTCTGACCAGTATCTGTGTGCAAACATGGAACGACCATTAAAAAATTCTAAAAATTTCAACCATGCCGAGAAATCTTTCCGGGCCTGCACAGTGATCCGTATGCGTTGTTCTGGCGAGAAGGTGCCCCTGGTCTGGTCAATCAACCGTCGGAGGAAAGGCCGACCAAACGGAACCGCTACACAGGCGAAATTAAGTTTCCCTATTATTGACTGCAGTTCCCTGAGGGTGACTGACTTCCTATGCATAATGTGTATAATGGAGGAACGTGTAGCCTGCAACTTGTCTTGTGGAAGCGTTACTTCCTTTATAACCGAATCCAATTTCAAGCCTAGAAACGTCAACGAAGTACAGGGTTGTACCGTTTTACTGTGCTTTAGCGGCACCTTGGTCAAATTGCACAACCTGCTAAACCCATTTAAAGCAACCTGACATAGAGTTTTTGAGTCCTCTATAAAAAGGAAATCGTCTAGCACATTTACGATATTTGTGCACCCGAAAACATTTTTTGCAGCCCAAACCAAAGCATCGCTAAATGCCTGAAATATGGCGCTGCTGGATGAACTACCCATCGGCAATGCACACTCGAAATAAAAGGACCCTCTCCAACGAAAGCCCAGTCTACAACGTTCTTCCGGCTTGATGGGGATGACACGATATGCGCATTTTATATCCGTTTTAGACATGAAAACCGGGGTTCGCCGCTTCACAATAACTTGGATAGCCTCATCTACTGACCCGTAACTGACTGATACATTCTCCCTGGGAATAGAGTCGTTCACGGAATCACCAATGGGATGTGATAAATGATGGATTACCCTGTATTCTCCTGCTGAGGATTTCGGAATCAAGCCGATTGGAGAAATTTTCACATGACGAAAAGGCGACCTGACAAACGGCCCGATTAAACCAACAGATCTCAATGGTGGCAACTCTTAAGAGAGCCCAGCCGCGTCCGAATTGAACGCCGCAATCCGCGTTCAAAAACTCCCTCCCAATCGCCCACAATTTCGTTTCAAAGTTTGAAAGTGGAAAGCCGTTAGTGTTAACGAATTGTTGCCAACAGGTTGCCAGTATTGTTGAACTGAATCAGAGTACTATCATTGGCACTTCCCATCCAATCAAATTGTCCGGAATCTGTAAAATGGCACCAATAGTGAAGGAAATGTGGGCTAAGTTATTTTACATATTTTAACAAATTTAATAAATTATATATTTATTTTTAAAATAAATTACATTCATTACACCAAAAATCATGCTAATCTTGACAGAAATTGAAGATAAAAAATTGTGAGATCTGTACCTTTAACCTGCCCACCGCCAATTCAGAAGCGATATAATTATCAATCACCCCTACCGCCGCTTCACAGGACGACAAATTAGACTTAGATTCACCAGAAGGTGGGTCCACGCAACCTAGCGAAAACCCGTGAGTGAAACCATCCACTATGTACGCTGTTTTCACTGGGTCGTATCCGGCGAGTAACTGTTTCAAAATAGTAATATTAATGAATGGAAATATAGAATTGTCCTCGCCCCGTATAGGAAACCTTAATGGGTCCATCCCCGCACTGGGCAGTTCAGGCGCAAGTGAAGACGATGCCGGCGGACGAACGCTCCCGGAGACTGGAGAGCTCCGGGGGCTTCGCTGTGAGGGATCAGGTATTTGTGTGGAGACTGCCACCTCCGGTTGGACTGAAACGTCCCGGGCGACTAGAGAGCACCCGGAACTTCTCTTCGAAGAGTTGGTGTTATCCTGTGGGGTGATCGAAACTCTCAGTTGGGATGAGGCGTCCTGTGAGACTACAGAGCTCCCAGGACTTCTCTGCGACAATCGTGTGGGGGAGCTACACGTCATCCCCAGTCTTTCAGACACTTCCGCAGTGTCACGTCGACTTCTTCACTTGGCTCCTTGCTCGCGTGTGCCGCCGTTGTTGCACCTCGTGGCTGGGTGGTTACCGTTGCACGACTGGCAGCGATGCTGAAACTTGCAGTATGGCTTGGTGCACCTCCCGGATTGGTACGCGAGGCATATACGAATGCCCGCGCCGGCACCCGGGTTACCCCTGCTCGCTGCCAGACCGTGAACCACCGCACCCATCCAGAAGGGATGGGCCGGCATGTTCCACTGGTAGGCTGACGGGTCAGACTCCCGGGCCTTGCGGAAGGACTCGTCGTAATCGCGCCATGCCATTCCCAGCCCGTCCGCGTGGAGGCTCAGGACCGTGGACATGTAGGAGATCAGGTGCTGAGCTTCGTCCGGGTATGCAGCGGAATACACCGCTGCCATCCGCAGGAAAGTTTTCACCCATAACGTGATGGAGCCCAGTTGCTTCTGATCAGGTTGCAGAACCATTTTACCGTCCACTGCCGTCAGATACTGCTTGTCACTGCCTGATTTTTCGCCGGGAAGCAGGAGCGTGCGCAGATCTACATACTTGTGTTCTATAATTTTTGGGCGAACGGCGGCTGATATGGGGGCGGGGAGAGACGCCGGTGCCGGTCCAGTTCCCCACAGGCCGCATGCGTTAGCTGCAGGTAGCTGCCCAGATTCGTCGCCTGTCAACCTTCCCTGTCCCCTCCAACACTCTGGTTCCTCCGACCTACCTCGAGAAACCGCCTGGTCGACCGCCTCAGACACCGCCGCTTGAATCATGCGGCCAATCGCGTCCATGTCCATGGCCGAAGGCTGGGGCTGGCTCGCCGCCTGCGCGCTGTCAACTCCGTCGGGCTCTGGTGTCGCCGGCCCCTGCTAGCGGCCGCCGGCTGCTCCGATGCTGCGAGCGGGGCTGGCGGCTGTAGTCCTTGCTGCCTGTTGTCTGGGCCGGGAGGCACTCCGCGCTGTACGCGCGCGCCTGCTCGCCCGCGAGGACGATCTGACTGCCGGCATCTCGAAAACGGACCGGTCGTCAGTTTTTTATTCAGTGAGCCGTTGGATCACGCGTAACTACCAATGACCATGCACGATATGTTTATATGTACAGTAGGATGTGTGATTTCGGACATTTTATTATGATTTTGGTTTTGGGTAGATACATTATGAGGCTCTGGGGCTCTATTGTGCCCCGGACCTTGAAATTTTGAAGAAATTTAGCCTTGTTGCCAACCAGCACCGCTTAGCGGGAAAATTATCAACTTTGAAACTAATGAATATAGAGGGGCAGGTAGTAATATCTTCTTAATTCATGCAACTGAGTTTGGAACAATTATACATGTGCTGGCAAATTTGAAGTATATACGATCGGTAGTTCGTGACCTAATTCAGGCGCGCAGCCAGGATGTATTTTCGGGGGGGGCCCGAAATTTCGGAACTTCGGAGATCCTATTGCGAGTGCACCCCCCCCCCCTCTGAAAGCATGGTTCAGTGCTGGGGCGTTATAGTCCGCTTCGAATCCTATTGCGAGCAGGTGCTATGATCTATCGGAGGTCTTTAGGGATGTGGGCAAAACGCCGCCACAACTGACGACTTTAGGGTGGGTCACTTTTCACTTTTTGTACCTTTTCTGGATTTATGGGGCTCCCAACCCTTTTCCCGAAATAACGTTTCGGATGTTGAAAAAATGTTGAACAAGTAATGTTCTGGAGCCGATTTGAAGTGTGACAACAGTCATTTTAGGCCCGAAATCGCATGTTATCGCTTCGAAATAATAACATTTTTTGGGTCGATTTGAGGTTCGATACCAGTACCCTTCAGACGCGAAATCACGTTTAGAACCGCGAAAAAATCATGTTCTGGAGCAGATTTCAGGCCCGAAAACAAATAATTTTCAGACCAGTAATCACGTTTCGGACGCAGAAAAGGTAATATTTTGGAACCGATTTGAAGTGGGAAAATTGTCCATTTTTCGGCCAGAAATGACAAGCTTTTTTGTATTTCACTACGCAAAAATATTTTTGTGGAGGACTTGATTTTTAAAGTGCAGAAAACATCACTTTCAAAGCATAAATTGCGGTTCGGAATTAGCAAAAATCACGGTCAGGAGCGGATTTGAAGTCCGAAAACAACAGTTTTCCGACCCGAATTCACGTTTCGAACGTAGAAAATGTCATGTTCTGGAGCTGATTTGAAGTCCGAAAACAGCAGTTTTAGACCCGAAATCACGTTTCTGACGTAGAAAATCGTGTTCTGGAGCCGGTTTCATATCTGAAAACGGCAGTTTTCAGACCCGAATTACGATTATGAGCTTAGCGGACAAAAATCATGTTCCGGGAACAGATTACAAGTCCGAAAACTTTCCAGTTTTTAGACCAGGACTCACGTTTCGGACGTATAAAAAATCATGTTCCAGGCCGATTTCACGCCCGAATACAGCAGTTTTCAGGCACAAAATCACGTTCCGGACGTAGTAAATGCCATATTCTGAAGCAGATTGAGGTCCGTGAACAGAAATCTTCGGACCCGTAATCACGTTTCGGGTGTCGAAAAAAATCATGTTCTGGAACCGATTTGAAGTGCGAAAACAGCCGTTTTAGTAGGCCCGAATTGACTTTTCACTTCGAGCCTGGAGCGCTGTGGGGAGGCAAATGGCTTTTTGGGGAGGGCCACTCGACCATTTGTAGATCGGGGGCCAGTGATTACGAGTGCACCATGGGTCGGCGCGGGTTTGCTATGCTCCACTTCGGATCCTGACGGGAGGGCGGGCGGGCTATGCCCCCCTTGCTGCGCCCTACTACTGTGACCTATGACCTTTTTCTCAAGGTCATGTCAAGCGTTTTGCGTAAAAGTGCATTCTTCCGTACATTTCACGCGTGCTGGGCAGCGTACAGGTCAAAATATGTAACAGTGGACCACAACATCGCATCCCAAGAGTGATCCGACCTTTTCAAGATCATCCAGGTCATTTGCCTCGGATGACCTCGGATGACCTCGGATGACCTTTTTCGACGTTGGGTCAACTCTAGGGTATTTTGGGACGCTGATTCCGAATTTCCCATCCATTTTACACCTATCCCAATCGATTGGGTTCATTTCGTGGTCGATAGGTGTCGTTCAACTTCAGGCGATTTTCAGGTACGGAGGTCATTTCCGTGACCTGAGAGGTCATTGATTGACCAAAAACAGATATTTTCGAATAGCTGAGACAACGACGAACGTGATGACGCTTACAGAGTCGTTTTATCTCCGTAACTTTGGCAGTTATACCGCGCTGAAGATTTACATATATTTGGACATCGCCGGTTTGAGGTCATTGACCTGACCTGGAAGGTCACCGGTTGACCTGAAACCTAAAACCCGGTGACCGTTGGCTTCCTCTCATGACAAGGAACGCGCTGGTTTTTCCCGCATCGCTCTATCTCTCTTAGTTCGGAAGTTAGCAGGGGGGGGGCTGTCAGCCCCCCCCCCGTCTGGCGAAGGTGAAAAAAGGTCCCCGTCTGGCGAGGGTTAAGCAGAACTGGCAATGCAGAAATGGCCCCTCTAACCTAGCTCAGAGTGTGAGACTGATGCAATATTTGCGACCAGAGCTGGCGGAGCTGGTAAAGCCCATTTTGCAACGCAATTGGTATTGGTCCCAACCGGAAGCAATCCTTGTGGCGATGCTAGCTGACGCTGACGGGACGAATCGTCAACAAGCGGTTCAACACGTTCATGAATGCCGTCAATATCAGCAGCGACGAAGCGGCGGGAGCTGGTCCGTGCATTTACAATTCCGACTATCAATATGCAGTCAACATGCTACACTGCGCTGATCGATTGGGCTTCTGTGTCACTGACCGAGCCGCCGCTGACGATGCACCTATCCGACAACAAATTGGCTGATATTGACAACAAACAGACCACTGAAAGCGCCAGGATATCCTGGCCACACACAGTCAGTACAGAGAATGATCAAAGTCGTGACCGAGGCCTCAACAATGGTTGTCCGGGAGGATGCTCGCGATGGGTAGTGGTGGGCATGGTTCCGCTAATCGGTTAATCCGCTAATAGCGAAGCTAACTTTTCGGTTGCGGATTAGCGTTTTCGCTAACTTTAAAAACCATTAGCGGAACAGTTAGCTTCCGCTAAATTTGGTTCCGCTAATAACTTGCTGTTTTGCCGGTAAGAACTGCTATTTTCATCAGTCAGCGCCGGTCCGCGGCACGGGGCAGAGCTCGTTCCCGCCAGCTATGGTCAGCGGGTGACTGGTGTGTGCTCCCGGGCGGCGGGTGTTGCGAGTGCGCTGGTATGGAGACGGATCGTGATCGGGACGCCAGTGCAGCGCGGCCATGCCAGTGACACGTCCGGCACGGTATTGCAACGAGTGGTGACGAGGTCTGATGTGACTGGAATTGGGTGAGTTGAGCTTGGCCAGCGGGCGAGTGTCAGTTATGTGACTGCGAGCCGTGATGGAGGATACGGACAGCATGGACGAGTCAGCATTCACAGATTGTGGTTCAGGTACTGACGGTGATAGAATGGACTCTCGAAAGCGTCAGGTATCCGTGACTGAGATGATGCGCCGTGCTGAGTCGCGCAAAACCAACAAGCGGGCAGCTCCCGCCCGCGGCTCCCGGTCGCCCGATGACATCACTTCGCCCGCGGCGAAACGCCCGACCGGTGAGTCAGCCAGCGGTGTGGAGCTCAGCGCGGGAACACTAGAGTCCATAAAACGCTTGATCGAGTCCGGTAACGCCAGCGTGATCTCAGCCCTAGAGTCGAGATTTGAACAGTTGGAGAGGCGGCTATCCATTCTCGAAGGCGAGAACATGGATAAAGCCTGCGAGATCACAGCTCTGACGGGACAGCTGGAGCGGCAAATCAAAGTGAACTGTGACTTGCATGAGCAAATCGAAGCCATGGACATGAACGGCAGGCTGGTTTCCCTAATCCTGACCTGCGCCGATTTCGAACATCGCCATCCAAACGAGGACATGGAGCAGAGGGCTGTCTACGTCCTCAACAAACGCTACCCCCAGCTCAACCTGACGACGTCGGACATTCACGCCGCGCACCGACTGCAAGGAAACGCAAAGGTCATCGTGAAATTCATGAAGCGACGTACGCGTGACCTGGTGTACGATGGTCGATTCGACATGGCTGGTATCCGCACGGGCAACGTCGAGCCCGGTCGTGACCCGCGTGAAGGTAGTTACAGGGGCGGATCACAGATGGCACCTCTGTTCCTGAACGAAAACTTGTCGCCGTCACACAGAGCCATATATAATGAGCAGAATGGTTCGCTCATCGCTTCTGTCTTCAGTCGTCGCGGCTATGTCTTCTGTCGGAGGGAGAAGGGTGGACCAAACATCCGAGTCCCGGATCTGGATCGCCTGCGGCGGATCCTGGGTGGAGCCCGCTTCCCGCCCCCGCCGCGCGAGCCGCGACCTCACCCGGGCCCGCCTCTCCCACCGCCGTCTGCGACGGCTTCGTCGGTGGCGTCTGGGGCTGCGCCGTTGACCGCCGTGCCGTCTGGGTCCGCGCCGTCGTCCGCTGCGGCCTCGTCGGTGGCGTCTGGGTTCGCGCCGTCGTCCGCGGCAGCCTCGTCGGTGGCGTCTGGGTCCGCGCCGTCGTCCGCTGCGGCCTCGTCGGTGGCGTCTGGGTCCGCGACGTCGTCCGCGGCGACTGGGCCTGTTCCGGCTTCGTCATTGGCGGGAGCACCCTCTACTACGTAATTTAGTAAGTCCAAGGCTGTTCTTTTTCGCGATCGGGACATACTGGTCACAGGATGAGCGACCTACGCCAATGTGTGGTACCTGTGTGACGTACGAACATCGTGCACTTTGTGATAAAAAGGTGCGGACGCCGAGTCAATAGCACTGTGAGACGTATGTACCAACAACTGGAGAGATACCGGCTTGTGGTTCGCAGGTCGAGTGATTCGCATTGGTCCGCACGGCATCTTTTGATTATACGCCGTCTGATTCTGTTTGCTCTCACTCCAACAAATTCTTATACATCGTTTTCATATGTGACGGGTTGATCTGATTTGATCAGATCATGTCGAATGTTCTGATCAGCGGGTCCTGACATAGGTACTGTGTTATTGTGTGTGTTATTGCAGTGATGCACGCAGTTGTGTGACATATTCGGCAGAGGTTATGTTTGATGCGTCAGTGTGAGGATTTTGCCGTCAATTGCCCCGCCGCCCGGGGCTCACACTGACCGGTCTGTAGTGGCTGGCACCGTGCCAGACTCGTGGTCAAGGTCGGGCGCTTTAGGGGAGGGGAGTGATGGGTGTGTCAAATCTGGGTCACGAGCGTCACAGTTGCGTCCTGGGCGAGGGATGGCGGACGGGGGTAAAGTCGCGAGATCTCCTCTACGGATGCGCCTCATGTATCATGAGTTACTGGTTCGGGGCGACGTCACGCTGGGGAAGCAAGGATTAAGAGCAATTCATTGTTCAATTATCGCACACACTGCAAAAATAATTACCGTTCTGAAATCAACACATGAGTGATTTAGAATCATTCTCAATTATTTCATACAATGCTAGAGGCTTAAGAAACCGGGTCAAAAGGAGATCTTTATTTCGTCACATTCGTATTACATATCCTAACGCTATAGTAATTTTACAAGAAACGCATTCAAGATTTGAAATGGTCCAAGCTTGGAGAAGCGAATGGGCCGGACAGATTTACTTCTCTCACGGCACAGAAACGGGCCAGGCGGGTGTGGCTATACTCTTTCCAGGTAGTTTTACTCACAGCATTAGATAAATACACGTAGATATAGCGGGACGTGTCATATGTTTAGGAATAGGAATAATAATACAAGAAGTCTTACTTGTAGGAATATATGCACCATCATCTGATGATCAAGTGGATAAATGTACTTTTCTAACACAGTTAAGATAATTACTTTTAGATTATAGCTATCATAAAACAATCATCGGTGGAGATTTCAATATAAAGTTAGGAAATTTGGACACGGATAATATACATTACAGAGATACCAGAGCGGCTAAAAAACTCCGTGATTTGTTAGATGAGTTTTCATTAGAGGACGCGTGGAGATCGCAACACCCATCGACTAGGAAATATTCATGGAGACGAATTAATCCTCTCCAGCAGTCCCGTATAGATTTCACATTCATTAGTGATGTACTATTAAACAGCGAAATAGTTAAAACTCGAATAGATGCAGGAGTATTGAGTGATCATAATTTTGTTTTCATCGATGTAAAGTTAAGCTCGGAAGTACGAGGTCCTGGTACTTGGCGTCTAAACAATACCCTGATGGAAGACTTCGACTTTATAACAACAGTTAGAGCTGAAATAAGGAATGCACAAAACAGCTCGGATATATATAGCGGGATTATCGATAAAGGTCTTAAAATAGACTTGATGTTAAGTAATATAAGAGTAATTGCAATAAAACGAAGTAAAAAATAGCTTATGAAATGCGTCTTACGGAAGACAATTTATATAAAACATTGAACGAATTAGAACCAAAGATGGCAAATACTCCTAGTCAACAGATGATCGCAGAATACGAAAGAGCCAGGAACAAATTAGACGAAATAAAATTAAACCGTGGGAAATTAGCAATAATAAGATCGCAGGCTGTATGGATAGAGCAAGGTGAAAAATCGACGAAATATTTCCTCAGAGCTGCGAAAAAGAAGACTGCCCAGAAAACAATAACAGCATTATATAAAGTAGACGGAACAGTTGTTCGCGGTAATAAAGGAATCCTTGAGGAATGTACCGAGCACTTCAAAGCACTCTACAATTCTTCGCAGGTACAACATAGTGTCCGAAATTTTATTCCCAGCGATAATGATCCTCGTCTTTCAGAAGAAGAAAAGATTAGTTGTGAAGGACCAATCACAAACGGAGAGTGCAAATATGCCTTATCCAAAATGGCACGAAATAAAGCATCTGGTGTTTCGGGATTTTCCGCGGAGTTCTATTCATTCTTTTGGGAAGATATGGGAGACATCATCGTTGATTATATCAATGACGCTAAAGAAAAACAAGAGCTATTCATAAACCATAGGAGGGGTATTTTAAATTTAATTCCTAAGAAAGGTAGTCAGATGTTACTAAGTAATAAAAGGCCGATTTGCTTATTGGATGTTTTATATAAATTAATTGCAAAAGTAATCGCCAATAGAATAAACAAAGTTATCGGTAAAATTATTAATAAGAACCAAACGGGTTTCTTGAAAGGGCGGTATATAGGTGAAAACTTGAGACTAGTTTCAGACGTAATTGATTACTGCAAAATGGATAACATAGAAGGCATAATGTTAGCAATAGACTACCGGAATGCATTTGATACTATTGAGCACAAATTTATCTGGCATACGCTCAAATCTTTCAATTTCGGCCCGGAGTTGATATCTTGGATTAAGTTGCTATATAAAGGTGCCCTTCTCACAGTTACCAACAATGGTTTTACATCCGAATGGTTTCCATGTGCCCGTGGCACATTCCAAGGTTCTCCATTGAGTGGTTTGCTATTTAATCTTGCGGCTGAAATGTTGGCAAATAAAATTAGGTCAGCCAATAACATAAATGGCATCATGATAAGCAACATTGAAGTTAAAATTAGTCAGTATGCTGACGATACAACGTTATTTTTATGCGATACGGAATCAGTGATAAATACGTTTAATTTGTTGGCTCAGTTTAGAGAAGCCTCTGGCTTAGTTGTAAATAAGACGAAAACAAACATAATGTGGCTGGGCTCAACTCGGCACAAGAGAGATCCTATCAATGGTATTGAGGCGGTGTCAAAAATAAAAATATTGGGCGTACTCTTCAGCGCAACAGAGCAGTGTACAGAGGATAACATAGTCCCAGTTATACAAAAGATCAGAAACATCACAAATAGTTGGTCCCAACGAAGCCTGACAATTAAAGGTCGTATTACTGTTTCAAAAACACTGGTAATATCCCAAATAGTATATCTAGCGTTAAGTTCAAAAATAGCTGAAGTAGACTTACAAACTATTCAGAGTCATATAATGAAGTTCTTGTGGCGCGGTAGACCACCAAAGGTGGCGTTTACTACAATATGTCAACGTATTAAACACGGGGGATTAAAGGCCACGGACGTCGTTAAACTATATGAAGCGCTCAGGATGACTTGGATAAAAAGATTATACACCAACCATGATGCACAATGGCGACAGATTTTGCAGGCACGTTTAGGGGATTACAAAATAAATGACCTATTGAAAAACAGAAACGCTAGAACGTTCGTTAATGCTGCACATATTCCAATATTTTACAAAGAAGTGATTATAAGCTTTCAAAAAACGTTTCCTCACATTATAGACAGCGCAGCCGTAGCGCGTCAACAATCATTGTGGCATAACGATGCACTGAAAATAAATGCCAGGCCTATATTTATACGAAATATGTACGATACAGGCATACGGATAATTGATGATTTGGTAGATCGCCAATGGAACCTCATGAATTTGACGAAGCTAAAAGATAAATATCCACAAATAAGATTAAATTAACTCACATTACAGGGAATACAAAATGCAATTCCGGTACAGTGGAAAAATATTATTCGACAAGAAGCTTATTACAAGCTCAGTACTGAGGAAAGGAGAATATGCTGTCTAGTTGCATTAAATGATGACGCAAGGGTGTGTATCAGATACATAAGAAGTCAGCATGTGTATAACAAACTAATTGTTAAAAGAGTGCCAACGGCAGAACACAAGTGAGCAGAGGAAGGATTTAATATTCAAAACTGGCAAAATATTTACGAAATACCATATAAATGCTGCTCTTCCACAAAACTTCAGTCGCTTCAGTTCCGTGTGGTAAACAGATATATTCCCACTCGGAAGTTTCTCTGCACGAGGAGCATTGTAGGAAGTCTGCTATGCCATAAATGTTATGAAGTCGATAATTTACAGCATTTATTTTATAATTGCACAGATGTTCATTAAATATGGAATGGTATTTTGAACCAGTTGAAATATATATTTAAATTGCCAGACGATTTCATTAACCCTATTCCTGGAGGGGGGGGCAGATTCTGCCCTCCCCAGTGGTTTTTCGCATGCCGCCCAAAAACGGTTCATCGCAGCGCAACGAAATTTTGGGAGTTTTCCTATGATTGCTGTCCGGATGTGGTGTCAAAATTTTGAAAAAATCGCTCCGCCATAGGCGGGTCCAGGGGGGGGATAAAGTGGGGCATGTTCCCAGACTTTGTCCATATTCCAGGCCTGTGTGCACGATGCACTATGTACCCTCAGACGGTATCTTGGTATGATTGGACACCCCGCATATGATATATAATGAGCTTAGGGAACTTTTAGTGGCAGGGGCGGATCCAGGAACGCTTCCAAGGGGGGCAAAAGTGCCGGCCCTCCGGCGTGATTTCGGCCGTTTTTCACATTCATAACGGTGTAGCGCCGTTGTTTGTACGAATTTCGGTCTAAAATTTTGGCTGGGGGCATTTCAGACCCCATTCTTTCAGAAAATTAAAAATAAAATTTTGAAAAAAACTCAAAAAAAAATCATAATTTTTCCAAAAATAATTATTTTGAAAAATTTAAGTGCCATATTTTGGTTTGTAACCATCCAAAATATCGTCATGTACAATTTTGGCTGCATAGTACCAATAGAATTGTGGTTACAGGGAGCAATAACGACATAGCCGTAAATACCGATTTCCCCCCCTGTTTAGTCCGCTGAAGGCGCCCCTGCGAAAAATTTCGATTTTTGGGATGTACATCATGTAGTTAAGACCACGCCGGTTCGTTTGAGCCCACTCCGGAGTCTCTAGGTCGAGCGGTTCCCGAGATCTCTGGGGGGGGCAGAATCTGCCCCCCCCTCCAGTTAACGTAAATCTGACCGCCCTCCAGGAATAGGGTTAAAGTGGACACAGTATTGTTTGGATATATTGCATCGAACACCGTAGTAAATTTAATTATACTATTAGGCAAACAGTACATTCTAAATTGAAGGTAGGAGACAGGAATAGGGAACCAAATAAACAGCAATTTCTAAATGCGATAGTAACCCACTTCTGTGCCGAAAAAATTATTGCCACCAAACAAAATAACATTGACAAATTCTGGAAGAAATGGGAAAAAGTAGTCGACCCTGAAGATAACATTAAACTCAGATGATCTGATTACGTTATGTGGTAAATATTGGCTATTATCGCTTCCAGCTGGCGTGACGTTGCCCCGGGTGGGATACCGTGCACTGAGTTCAGAGCCTGTGACTTATAGACGCGACATTGAGCCTGCCCTGTGTCCTCGATGAGAACGTGGAGAGCGGGAGGGGGGGGGGTTGGAGTGAACGATGTAATGTAGTGAGCGATGTAAATTGTACAATGTCGCAGTATTCTGTACGTGATGAGGGGCAGCACACTCCACAGGAGGGTGGAGTGTGCTGCCCCTGTGTTAAGTGTTAAATATACGCTTTTTTTTAAAACTTATATTTTCAACAAAGGCGCCAGCAAACCGGCATAAAGTCGCGCTACGCAGAACCCTATGGACATCGGACACACGCGTCCGAGTTGTACGCGTTGGCTCGAGATTGGGATCCATTGCATCCTGATGCCCAGCGCCTTCAAACATGCTACATACCTTAGTACCTACACCCTCGTCTCCGAAAAGGGGTGCGTTAGCATTTTAGCGTTAGGTTCCGCTAACTTTTTTGGCAATCTAGCGGTTTAGCGTTAGCGAAGCTAACTTTTGAGTTAGCGGGCTAGCGGTTAGCGAAGCTAACTTTTTCGTTAGCTGTGCCAACCACTGCGTTGCATTGTGTCTAAACTTAAGCATCGCACGGCACGGCCACTACTGTGGCGTAGCAACAGATATTTCAAACTCGTGTAGGTGTCTGTGATATGATATGACAAATATATGTTATGTATTACAGTTGCTGTCTGGGTAAACTTGCCGGTGTACAGGTCTCCTCAAATCCCGCAAGGGCGATGCCACGAATTTTTGGCTGGGGGGTCAGGGTCCACAGTGTCAGGCGGTATTTTGGGCCCATTCTTTACATACACTGCCATAGGCGTAATGTTAAATTTTCTTATTTCTGGGGGGTCGTGACCCCCCAACCCCCCTGCTCACGGCGCCCCTGCCATGCCGTATTATCGGGCTACGGCATTTCACACTGACATCACCATGGTAACGGACTTCTCCAAGATGGGTGGGTGGGTCTTTCAACGGCACTAGTTTCTCAGTCACCCACAGCCACAGGTCGCGACAAAACATAACCGCGTCTCCTCGCTTGCGGACGATTTCAATGTCCTGCGGGCTGGGTGAGCTCGCGGCGGCAGTGATGGCAGGCTACGAGAGGACACCTGTAAAAACTTAACATGTTGTTCCATCTACTAACGCCCGCCATCAGTGCCCGTCATAGGTGGAGTTTCGTGAAAATTATTGGGGGGCTCCGGGGCAGATTCGGCCGGTGACCGGGGGGGGGGGAGGCGAACTTTCGGTCCGTACTATGGGAGAATTGACAAATTATTGGGGGGGCTCAGAGGTCGATTGGGGGGCTTGAGCCCCCCCAAAGAGATAGGAAACTCCACCCCTGGTGCCCATAATTTTCAACGTTGATTAATAAATATGGTCGCATGACCGTCTATCTCCATTCGTTCCAAAGTTAACATTTCTCCGATAGGCGGCACTAATGGTCACACGGCCAACACTTCAAAGGGCCGGGGCACAATTTTTTTCTTTCAGAATTTCAACCAGATTTGGTGTTTTTAGAGTTGTGGGCCTCATCATTTCTCTACCCAAAAGAAACCCCTTTTGGTCGACACACCCTAATGTACAGGCTTGAAAGAAAGTAAAGGTTGGTACTAGTTAAATGGCAGAAAATTTTGTGAGTTTGGTATAAATATGGGTACCGTTTGAATCGGGGTGCCGAGACGAATCCAAATATGTGCTTCTTAACAATACACTACCACAGCTTCTGCTTAATATCAATAATCTGATCAAATGACATCCATATTTCACTATATTTGAGGGAATTTGGCGCATCGTGCCTGGCAACAGCCCCACGGGACCGACGCAGTCCGGCCTCCCGCTGACCTTCGGTAGGGGGAGATCTGTTTACTACGCTCGCTGCCCACGACACTAAAAACCGCCTGAGGCACGGGTCGGTCGGCTGACTGAGCTCGAGCTAGGCAGGGAGATCCGGCGGCGGGCAGCGGGCGGCGGGTGGCAGTATCCAGCTCGAGTTAGGCTTCAGAGAGGACCTGAGCCGTGGTTCGTCTCCCCCGATACTCTCTGAACTATCGATTCTATCTCATTGCTGAACTCCTGCTTTAGCGTGGATTTCGGGTCGGGAGGAAACGATAGCTAGAAGAAAGGACCGATCGTTAGGTGAGACGAGTTACGGCCCTGTGTTCGTAACGACACCGTGGAATGCAGCGCAGGCTTTCGCCAGGGACTCGTCTAAGGAAACCTGACTGCGGTGGACAGAGGGTTACCTTACTGACCTGGGTGGCAGACTGCTAACCAGACATGTGCCAGTATCCCAGAAAAAGGTCCAATATCTCAAAAGATCCCTCGATAAAGTTAAGAAAATATTCCAGGTCTCGCAGGATAACGCGACAACATTAAAAAAGATCCCAGTACTCGCAAGATCCCTCGACAAGTTAAATAAAAATATCCAAGATCCTGCAGGATCCTTCGACAATATTTCACAAACTATCCCAGATCCCAGAAAAACAGATCCGAAATGGATCCCTATGCAAAATTTGCATCAAGATCGGATCCAGACGATCCCATTGCAAAAGTTAGATACAGGATCCCAAAGGATCCCACGACAAAAATTATCCGATATTAGATATTCGACAACATTAAAAAAGATCCAGGATCCCATAAGATCCTTCGACAAAAAATAGGTAAATATCCAGGAACCGACAAGATCCAGAAGTAAAATATCCAGGGATCCAATCCCGGTTCTTTTTTGGGATCCTGGCACATGTCTGCTGCTAAGTGCTAACATTCCTTTATACCGGCTCCGCAATCCCAGAATTGCCTTATATTGTGCTTTTAACCCTATTATGCCACCCATGAAAAATAAACGAATTGGGCGGGGGCTTCAGAAGCCCCCTGGTATCTCGAGATCTTCTCAACCGATTTTGATGGGAGGTGGCTCAAATGAATTCCCTATGTCTAAACTACATTTCTGAAGCGTCAAAAGTGCAAAATTTTCCCAATGGCGTAGTCAGCAGGCCAAAAAAGGGGAAATGTCGGATAAATCATGTAGCGTGTCAGCGCCAAATTTGAAGACATTAAAAAACAAAAGGCGTTGATAACCACGTTTTCGGGGGCGCTGATTCCGAATTTCGGGTCAAAAATTTGGAATTTTCAGAAATTTTCGAAATTTTCGGAATTATTTTGAAGATTTTTTGTTTTTCTTGTTTTCAGAAGGAAGAGGGTCCCAAAAGACCTATGTGTCGATTTCAGGTCAAAATTCGTAAAAATGACTGTGTGAGAGCCTGGTGAACGCTGAACCTTTACCACAGCGCACGGGGTAAAACACACTTTTTGGCGTTCCTGGCGCCGCCCATGCTCCCAAAAGTTGTTTTTATTCTTCGTGGATGATGTTCAGTCATACTGCATCATTGCCTATGCTATTCTGAAGTTTTCAATGTTTTCCAAACGCTTTCTTTGGATTCCAATCTACATCAATGAAACTCACACCCTTTTCTACTCCAGGTAGGGTGCACGCTGTGAAAATTTGGGAGCGATACGCCAATTGGAAATACGAAAAAATTGTCTTTAAACTATTTCGGAGAGGCCGGTTATGATTTCATCGGTGACATCTAATCTTCGCGAATTCTTCAGATAGCGTTTGGAAAATATGATTTTCCGATTCTGTGACTCAAACTACAGTGTATAGGCTATGTTTGCCCGTGCACCTCCCAAAACTTTTCGTATAGTCAAAAAACCAAAAAAGGTTATTTTAACAGTTTTTCGCAGATTACTCGAAAACCACGAAAGATATCTGAGTGGGGATTTCTTCTATATACGTAGAATCACAATGCATAAATCATGTGGGAACAATTTTGCCCCTCCCTAAAACCAAATTTTACCTGTAGAAGTTTTGCCACATCATCATCATCTTCATCGTCACCATCTTCATCCACAGTGTACTTTTGGGCGTTGATTCCGAATATGACATCCGTTTCGCGACCCCACCGACTCCCGCCCCCTCCTGAACTGCCCCCCTCCCGTCCAAAAAGTGATTTTCAACTTTGATGGTTCCCGGGGTCATTTTTTGCGCTGAATTCGAAAAACACAATCGTTTGGCGACCCCACCAACACCGCCCCAGAACACCTCCTCAGTCCAAAAGTGATTTTCGACGTTGATCGTGCCCAGGGTCATTTTTATGCTGAATCAAAAAAACACAATCGTTTCACCATCCCACCATCAAGCCCCTACAACGCGTAGCAAGCGTGGACCCTTCGGCAAACGCCAGCGCTTGGGCCGAAGGCCGAGGTAGTGAGTTGTTATCAACAAATAGTTATTCGGTTAAATACGAGGCGCCCATATTGCGTGGCGGGTGATGCAGGATATGTATGCGGTCAATTGATCAGGAATCTGTATAGCTGAGGTCCAAAGTCCTTTTGCCCCAATACAGAGACAGTCTGAATGTTGAGATCATAATGCTTCATATTGTTAAAGTTAAATAACAGAAACATTACATGGTGGTGGGATCCGAATCACGCCCCTTCTGGATAGGGTCAACTGTTCGGACAGGCAGGGACTCAGGGCTATTCACCTTTTACTTTTCACTGGAGAACAGGGCATCAAGGTCTACAATTCATGGGACCTGACAACAGAAGAAAAAAAGGATCCAGCCGTAATATGGCAACAGTTTCAAACGCAGCTGGAGCCGAAAACCAACTTCCGTGTCGCTCGGCTGTTTTTGCAAAAATACAAGCAGTCAGAACAAGAGTCATTCGATGACTTCGTCTCCCGATGCAAACTACAAGCGGCCAAATGCGCCTTCCGGGATGATGAAGAGCGCAATGGGCGTGTCATGGAACAGGTGATCGCCGGCACGTGCCATAAAGAGGTACAAAAATGCCTACTGGCGAAAGACCTGAACCTAACACTGGACCAAGTCCTTGAGGAGGGGAGGACATACGAGGCCTCCATCGAGCATTTGCAACAACTCCGTAGCATGCAGGGATCCGAACCTCCTCAGGAAACCGTTCTCCATCACATGAAAAGTTACCGGCCAGGCAGCACGTGCCAGAGATGCGGCAGACAGCACGATGGCAGTCAAAGATGTCCAGCGAACGGATCAGAATGCCGAAAATGTGGGAAAATGAACCACTGGAGCACCGTCTGTCGGTCCAAGACACAGGCAGGTCAAGGTCAACCGAGAAGAAACGACTGTACCAGAAGACACAATGGACAGTTCGGTGGCGACAGAAAGACAGGAACACGCCAAAACGTGCACGTGGTCAACCAGCATCACGCGGAAGACAGCGGATCGGAGTCCGATGAACCCATCCAGTTCTCGTCTCTGCAGAAGACGGACACGCGAGACCAAGTTTTCGCAAATCTGCAAATAAGAATGAACAAAGGAAAATCGGCCTTATTGAAGGCAAAAGTGGACACCGGAGCGCAGGGGAATACAATTCCAATCAGAATATACCGGCAAATGTTCCCCAAGTCACTGACCAAGGCTGGATTGCCACTGGCACAAGATGTCAGTCAAACTGAAGCTGTGCTTACAGCTTACAACGGCACAAGAGTCCGTCACTACGGATCGGTGAAACTGCCCTGCGGCTACCAAGGAAGCGAGATGACGCTGACTGATTTTTACATAGTCGACACTGAAGAGCCAGCGGTCGTGGGTCTGCCGAGCTGTCGCCAGCTCGGGCTGATATCCCTTCACTGCTCGATTTCTGAATCCGAGCCCGCCACCCGCTCGACCAGTGAAGTCAACTCGATCGATGATCTGAAGCGGACGTACCCTGAGCAATTCGACTCAATCGGAAGCTTCCCCGGTGAATACCACATCCAGCTGAGAGATGATGCACATCCCGTAGTGCACGCCCAGCGCAAGCTACCCCTCTCAGTGAAGGATGAGCTGGGAGATTGTCTGAACGAGATGGAAGGAAATGGCGTCATAGCCAAGGTCAATGAACCTACAGACTGGGTCAGCAGTCTGGCGCTCCAAAGGAAAGGAAGCGGCCAACTCAGAGTCTGCCTGGACCCTAAGGACTTAAACAAAGCTATCAAGCGGACTCATCACCACACCCCGACAGTCGAAGAACTGACGCACAAGCTCAGCGGAGCCAAGGTCTTCAGCAAGCTTGATGCCAAGCATGGTTACTGGTCCGTGCACCTGGATGAGCCGAGCTCATACCTCACCACTTTCAACACGCCGTTCGGTAGATACAGATACCTGAGAATGCCGTTTGGTCTCGTCATGTCCCAAGATATCTACCAGCAGAAGATGGACCAAATCCTCCAAGAGTGCCCGGGCACCATGGGCATTGCTGATGACGTCATCGTGTATGGCAAGGACAACGAGGACCACGATAAAAACATCCACCAGATATTCGCCACAGCGCAGAAGTACGGGTTGACGTTCAACAGTGAAAAATGCTTCATCAAGCAGGAAAAGGTGAAGTTCTTTGGCGTCATCTACGGCGAAGACGGGGCGCATCCGGACCCAGAGAAGGTGGAGGCCATACGAGCCATCCAGCCGCCCAGCAGTCCCAAAGAGCTCCAAAGATTTCTTGGAATAGCTACTTACATGTCGCCGTTCATCCCGAAGCTGGCAGACGTGACAGCGCCGCTGAGAGCGCTGCTCAAACAAGATGCAGAGTTCACCTGGACGCCAACGCAAGAAAATGCGTTCAAGAAGGTAAAGCGCCTGATATGCAGCGACACAACACTCGCCTACTTCGACACGAACAAGCCAGCAGTGCTGCAAGTCGACGCATCACAGAAGGGACTAGGCGCCGCGCTGATGCAAGACGGACGACCTGTCGCCTTCGCATCAAAGTCGCTCTCCGAGACGGAGTCCAGATATGCCAATATCGAACGGGAACTTCTCGCAGTGGTGTTCGGATGTGAGCGCTTCCACACCTACCTGTATGGACGGGAGTTCACCGTCGAGAGCGACCACAAGCCCTTGGAGATGATCCAGCTGAAGAACCTGCAGGCAGCACCTCCCAGACTTCAGAGAATGCTTCTGCGCCTGCAAGGTTACGACTTGAAGATCAAGTACAAGCCAGGCAAGGACCTGCTGCTGGCAGATGGCCTGTCGAGGATGCCAGACGTCATGGACACACACATCCAGCTGGATATTCAGATCAACGTCGTCAACTTTAGTAAGGAACGACTGAACCAGCTGAGGGAGGAGACCAGCCGAGACGGCCAGATGTCAGCCCTGCGAGACGTCATCTGCGGAGAGTGGCCACAGAACCAACACGAGCTGAGCCCTTCACTTCGCCCTTACTGGTCCTTCAGAGATGAGCTGTCGGTCGAAGATGGTGTCATCCTGAAAGGAAACAATGTCGTAATCCCACAAGCGATGCGAGCATACATCCTGGAGAAGATCCACGAGGGACACCAGGGACAAGAAAAGTGCAAGCTAAGAGCCAGAGCTGCGGTATACTGGCCAGGCATGTGCAAAGACATTGAAGAGGTGACAAAACAGTGCAACGTGTGTCAGGAACACAGGGTGTCACAACAGCCGGAGACACTGATCCCACATGAGGTGCCGACGCGACCCTGGGAGACAATCGGCGTTGACATCTTTCACCACGACTCGGCAGACTATCTGGCGGTGGCTGACTACTTCTCCAAGTTCCCCATCGTCAGAAAACTCCCTAAGACAGCCACAAGCCAGGCTGTGATCTCGATACTCAAGCAAATATTCGGGGAGTTTGGGATACCGGAAGTCGTGAGATCCGACAACGGCCCCCAGTTTGACTCGCAAGCTTTCAGAGCGTTCGCAGAAGCCTGGGGATTCGAACTGATCACGAGTTCGCCACAGTTCCCACAATCAAACGGTTTCATCGAGCGGACAATCCAAACCGTGAAGAAGACCCTCGTCAAGGCGAAGCAGAGTGGAGTAGACCCCAACATGGCGCTGTTGACGCTGCGGATCACGCCCATCGACCACAATCTTCCAAGTCCGGGAGAGATCCTGTGTGGACGGAAACTCAGGGGCAACCTCCCAGTGAACTACAGGGACGACCAAGAACAGAACTCCAGTGTGCGTAAAAGACTGCAAGAGCGACAACAGTCCCAGAAGAGGAACCATGACAAGCATGCCAGGGATCTTCCCCCAGTGGCTCCCGGCCAGCACATACGGATCCAGTGCCCGCAAGCCAAGAACTGGAGACCGGCTACAGTTATCGCTAGATGTGAGGAGCCCAGATCATACACAGTACGGACAGAAGATGGCACAGTGCTTCGTCGGAACCGGGTTCACATCAGGGACTCCCCACCTGTGAACAAGTCACATGTGACAGGAGAGATGAACGTGGAAAGGTGCAACGCTGCTGATCCAGTCATTGGCCCACATCGCTGTGTGACTCAGAGCAGTCCAGATGAGCTACAGAACGTGGCACGCACGCGCTCTGGTCGAGTGGTCAGGAAGCCTGATCGGCTTATTGACCCACATCGCTGTGTGACTCAGAGTAGTCCAGATGAGCTACAGAATGTGGCACGCACGCGCTCTGGTCGAGTGGTCAGGAAGCCTGATCGGCTAGAGTACAGATAACTCACTTACAGAAGAAGGGGGATGTAGTGAGTTGTTATCAACAAATAGTTATTCGGTTAAATACGAGGCGCCCATATTGCGTGGCGGGTGATGCAGGAATTTAAATGTGTATAGCTGAGGTCAGTGTCCCCAGTGCCCCAATTACAGGGCAGTCTGAATATAGAGGCTGAAGGACAAACACGGGTTTGCTTATCATAATGTTATATTGTTAAAGTTAAATAACAGAAACATTACAGGGTCTGTGCAGGACGAGCGTGAAACCGATCCATAGCCACCTGGTGGCCAGGGAAGGTCTTAACTAGACCGAGTGTACAAACTGGTGCAAGAAAAGCTCCTCTTCAATGCATTTTCTTAACATTTTACATGCTGGGGAGCCGGTGCCAGCATTCTCATATCATTTCATGTTGAAGTCTCCAAGAATGAGGAAATTCCTCTGAAAATTTCTACAAATTTCTCTCTAAATTACTTGCTGTCCAAGCTCGGTTTGCCTATCCTGAGGTAAGGTACCTGGCCGATAAAAAGCACCTATTCTCAGTCTGTTGTTACTTCCTTTACCTACTATAACATCAAGCCAAATTGATTCCACTGATGAATTTTTGGCATTATCCGATACCATCTGAGCACTGAATAAACTGTTCACATACAACATTACTCCACCTCCTTTCACTGATGGACCTCTATCATAAGTAAACATGTTGTATCCCTGGATCTCATAGTCCTGCAGGTTATCCCCAAAATACCCCTCACTAACCCATGCCTCTGTTATACAAACAAAATCTGGTTCTTCCTCGGACATGTAACATGTGAATTCATCAAATTTTGACCGAATACTCTGAGCATTGAACATCATACACTTAATAGATGTTTTAGTCCTGTTACCTCTGTTCTCTTCCCTATCACCTGAAACTAAAGTGACATTGCATGGTCTATCACTATTTTTGGTTACTTTCCCATCTCCCCCTCCTAGTTGCTTTTGATTTGGTTTTGCTCCCAACCTCCCCATATCTCATTGGAGCGCTGTTTCTGAGCGCTCATCCTATTTATCCCTGAATCTTAGAAATAAGCACACTAGTTGTTTTTTTTTACATTACTATTTACATCTTATACCTCTTGGGTTCTCATGTTGCTAGCATAAGTGTTAGTGCATCACTGTGTATCAGCCGGGCAGGCTGTCCAATAAAGCGGCTGTCCAATAAACCGAAGGAACCGAAGGTACGGAAGAAATTCCGTACCAAGCTCATTTTGACCAATAAAGCGGCGTGTCCAATAAACCGGTGTCCAATAAAGCGGAGTGTACTGTATAAGTTAAAGTTATGGCTGACATCTGGACTACTGTTGTCTGACCTATGAGCTGACCCATCCCCTCCCCCTCTACCTAGTTTCCCGGCAAAGTGCTGAGAGCTACCTCATACATCTCACTTAGGAGCCTAACACCACTCCAGCTGAAGTGCAGACCATCCTGCTGATACAGCTCCGGCTTACCATAGAACTGATCCCATACATCTATGTAGCCTATGCCTGCCTCGTTACACATCCTTTCTACACTGCTGTTGAGCCCTAATGCCCTGGAGTACCACTCATCACTGGCTCCTAAGCTCGGTGCAATACCAGTGACTACACCTTTGCACCTGCTCTCACTCAACTTACCTATCAGCGTCCTGTACTTGGCTAATACCTCAACACTCCTGCCTGCCTCGACCTCGTTTACCCCTACATTTGTTATTATGACAGCTGAGTCTGGACTTCCTACCATCTTGCCTATGTTGTCTATCTTGCCTGCGATATGCTCTACCTTGGCACCACCCACCACCAAAGCTAACCGTCCTGTCCTGCCACGACTGATTTCCTTCCCCACATGCCGCACTCTAGAGTCCCCCACTACCACCACCTCCCCCTTGAAGTCCTGCCTCTTCACTGAACCCTCCTGTCTCACCTCCGCCTCAAACCTTAAAACCTGTTACACAGGTTGGGACCTCCTTCTCACCTGTTGCCCCTGGCTTTTAACCCAGCCATAGCCCCGTCCCGCTTCTGTATACCCTCCACACAGCCAACCTGCCCATCCCGCTGACCCTCTCCCCTGGCATCCTCCCACTTCTCTGCCTCAACCCGCACCTTATCCTGTCTATCCTCCTCCTCCACCAACCCACTCCAGCCCCACAATGATCACTCCATCACCCACCTAGCTTGCAGGCCTGCACCACTTACTGGCTCATGCCTGCACCCGCAAAGCCTCCACTTCACTCGTGCACTCGCACACACACTCCTTGTTCATACCTCCCTCTGCCATACTTTGGATAATTTAGGGTTGAGTTTTTTTAAACCTCCAACTGGTATATAATGGGCTTAGGATAGGTCGTGATCACCATTTTTTCAGCAAACCGTTCTCCTAACCACCCACTTTTGTGTGTTTTGGGACGCTGATTCCGGATCTGGCAACGAAAAAATCGAATTCGAAAAAAAATTTGACCGCGCGCGCCATTTTTAATTTGGGATGTGACCGAATTTCGAACATTTTTGCATCTCACTCACACATGATAATGCAAATTTAAAAAAATGGGCAGGGGATGTTTGCAGCAATCAATTGCGCGTCATTTGACACCCGGATCAACTCTGGGTCATTTTTGCATGTCTCGGATATAAAAAAAGACAAATTTTCGTCCACGAATGAATCATGTGTGGGTGAATTGGTACCAGAAAAGATGTTGGCTGATCATTCCGATAGGTCTTGATGAGGTTTGACATGACGTGACCTTAGCAAGGTCAAGTCGGGTCAGTGACCTCATATGACCTTGGTCGACCTTGAATGACTTTTATACCTGGGATCGGCCAAGGGGTAATTTGAGGTGCTGATCACGACTTTCACTAATTTCCTGCCTATATCACGACATTAACCCCTGTGAAATTCCAGGGGGCATAGAGGCCCCCAGAGTGGTTTTCCATGCTGTTCCTTAACCGCTTAAGATAGGATCTTGGAGAACTTTCTGACCTTTCCTATGTATTCATTGCGCGCGTTTTGCTTGATTTTCGAATTCATTTGGTTTCGTTGCATAGGGGCGGCGCCATTGGCGATTTTGAGGGGCATGTTTGGTATTTTTCCGTGTTTCCCGGGGAGTCGCGCGTACTGTCGCCTGCTGTCCTCTAACCGATGAGATAAGAACTTCAAACTTTCAGACCTTTGTTCGCTATTCATTGTGCACATTTTTGTTTTGGAAATTTTTGAATTTTGGCAGGGGCAGCTCCAGGGACCTAATTGGGGAGGCATGATAGTCCCTGCGCCGTATCTCATGTCTTAATGCGTTCTATACTTCAGAATGGCATAGACAGTGATGCTGAAATATGACTAAACAATAAACGTATCACCCGCATGAGAGAAGAAAAAACCAACTTTTTGGTATCAGGGGCGGCGCCAGGAACGCCAAAAATCAGGATTTACCTGTTGCGCTGTGCGCTAAAGGTTTCAGCGTTCAACAGGCTCTCACACAGTCAGTTTTGCGAATTTACAGCCTGAAATCAATACACTTAGGTCTTTTTTGGGACCCTTTCCTTCGGCCAACAAAAAGAAATCGATTTAAAATATTTTTTTGAAAAAATTTCCCCAAAATTTTGAAAATTATCGAAAATTCAAAATTTTGACCCCAAATTCGGAATCAGCGCCCCCGAAAACGTGGTTATCAGTGCCTTTGTTTTTTAATGTCTTCAAATTTGGCGCTGACACGCTACACGATTTACCCGACATTTCCCCCTTTTTGGCCTGCTGACTACGCCATTGAGAAAATTTTGCACTTTTGGCGCTTCAGAAATGTAGTTTAGACACAGATAATTCATTTGAGCCATCTCCCATCAACATCATACTTTGCGAGATCTCAAGGGGACCTCCAGGGAGGCCCGACCGAGTCGTTTTCTTTCATATGCAT